>JAUNZO010004715.1:0-87533 GCA_031894775.1 Chloris gayana
CCGAACCCACTAGGGTGGTTCCGCCGAACCGGCCCGGACTCCCCGGGCTTGATTCTTCTCTCGGTGCCTTCCCTCGTCGTGTACTCGCCCAATCCACTTGCTTGGTTTGATGTTGAGGCTCTGTTTTGTGGTTTTGGGCTTTTGGACTATATTCTTTAGTCCTGGGAAAATCCGTCGATTGCAAAGTCCATGTTTCGTGCATGTTTTCCCTCGTTTTCATATGAATTGCACCTGCATTCATAATTTCACCAAGACTAGTGGAATTTGTTAGAAATAATCCCTATGTCTATTCTTGGTGATGGTGTTTGATTCAAAAAGATGCAACATGTTGACGGTAAAATTGGACCATAAGGACCGTCAACAAGACCCCCACACTTAGCTCTTTGCTCGTCCTCGAGTAAAGGTGGGAGCGTAAGTTGAGAGATCTCTCCCTTAGAGACCTGCACACATGTTATTACAAGCCACACCGTTTTACTTGTGAACATGACTGTGGCTAACATGCATTCTTGGATGATTGATAAGTGGAACAGCTCATGACTCAAGTCACTATACTTTTGCTCACTAAGCACCTTGGGTTTTTGAAAGTTTTGAAAATAAACAACATGACTCCCGCTCCTCTTCGATTCTCTTGAATCGCTCAAAAAGTGTTTTCCTCACTCAAGGCATTGTGTTGCCTCTCTTTTCCTACTTCTTAGGCTTGTATGTGGAGCTCTGTAGGGAATGAGAGAGGCATACTTGTATCACAAATATTGCTAAGCCAAAAGAAAGGATCCATGGAGAAGCCAAGTCATGTAACCTTGATCAAGAAGTGCGTGTGTGTATGGATATGAAAAAGTGACAACTCCTATTGCAATTGACCTCTCTTTATTTTGCATTTTCGAGACATGGCTATCTTTTTATTTTCTTTCTTTTCTTTTCTTGCTCTATGCTTGAGCATCTCTTTTCTTCTCTCTTTTTCATTGCTCATCTTTGTGAGCTTTCTTTCATTGCTCATCTCGTGTGAGCTTTTCTTTTTTTTTTTTTTTTTTTTTTTTTTTACATAGCCATGTCTCGTTTATGCGTGATTGAGAGAGAGAGAGAGGTAAAAAGAGGTGCAAACGAGGAGTGTCTTTATTTTGGTGGGGTGCTAGCTCCTAGTGTAGGAGTTTAGCCTCTTTTTTTTTTTTTTTTTTTTTCTGGTGGAGTGTACGTGATCTTGATCAAGAGAGCATGACAAGTTTCTCTCTAGGGTCACTCAATTTTGGTAAAGCTCATTGCAATCACAAGCAGCATATGTATGTAAGTTTTGCAAGGTATGATCATCATATGGCATTGGTAGGAATTTTTGTATCAAGAGAGGAGCATGAAGCCATGGTATTTTTGTTTTGTGAAATAAAATTCCCAAGGACTCTGTAAGCTAAGCATAAGATCATTTCGTCGAGCCATATCACACTTGCCAATAATCTAGAAAAACATGGGTCCTATGGATTTGATTATTTGTTCACAGCAAGTGGTGATGAAGCGAGTAATAAAAAGTGTGCAAGATCATCATGAGAGCATTAGGGAGAGACTTGGGAAAAGGTATTCAAAAGAAATCTTCCCAAGTTTTAGTTGGTCAAGTTTTAGTAATTGTTTTTCGCGTCTCGTAATGAACTTGACAAATAAAGTAGGCGAAAAGGAAGTGTGGGAAACAAACTCAAGTGCCACGAGGAAGCAGGGTCGAGTGGGACCCACCAGTGTTCTGCCGAACCACTCCTTGTGGGTTCGCCGAACCGGCCTCGGCCCCACCGGTGCTCTGCTTCGCAGGTTGTGTTTGTGTTGTTTTCCTCGTGATGTTTCCGCAGCGCTACGCGTGTGTTTGTCTTTGCTTTCCGCGATGTCCCCCCACACTTGCCTTTTTGCCTCGTTTTCTTCAAAATAGACAAAGATATTTCGAAACAAAACTTGCTCTACCGGTAAGGGAAGACCGGGGAGCACTAATATGATTAAAAATTTAAAAGAGCAAGCGCATTACAATCTTGAGGAATTGAAAAAATGATAAAAATGTGCTCATGGGAAATGATGAACGCGGGAAGGTTCATTTTAAACGTCGTATTCGTCCTCCTTCCCCGCGTCCTTGAAGAGACGCTTGATCTTGGAGTTGGTGCCGCGGCGATGGCTCGCCCGGGCATCCTTCAAGTCTTCAATAGCGTCTTTGATCTCCGCGACATTATCACGTAGGCGTTCATGGGCTTCGCGGAGATCAACGTGTTTAGCGAGGAGGATTTGGTAGGGGCTTTTTTTAGGAGTTTTCTCCTCCTCGCTTTCATACATTCCCCCGCTCTCTTGATGGGAGAGGGAGAGAGACGCCTCCTTATCCTCTTAGGAGGAGTGTCGCCCACGGATTCGCGGCGTCTTCTTTTCCGCCGAGGTGAGCGGCGGATGAGCCGCTTTCCGCCACCGCGGATTCCCTTGATCTTGAACCTCTCGCCGGCTTCTTGATGGGGCTAGGCAGGTTGCGCCTCATATTGATGGTGCACCACCTGCCCGCTCTTGGTAGCGAGGGTGCCGACGTATTTCTCTCCAGAAGGAGAGCGTTGCTCGGCGGCGTCGGCGCTCTTCTTCTTGGGGGTAGATTTCCTTCTTTTGAGTGAGGTGCCACAGCAGCTGGAGAGCTCTTGGAGGGTGTTCTTGCTGCTGTGGGTGGAGGTTCAATAGCGAGCGGTAGATCATGGATCATCAAGGCTTGCTCGCTGGGAATGGAGACATGATCAAGGATGTCTTCGAGGCCGACTTGGCGGCAAAGCTCGCCGGTGGTGACTGAGACGTCGAGGCTTGGGATGCTACCGTCCATGGTGCTGGGCAAAAGCTTTTTTTTTTTTTGTGCGAAATGGACAAGGTGGAAGAAAGGTGCAAGGGAAAATGAAAGAAAACACCTTCATTTATAGATAAAAGCATGGAAAGAATTAATTTGATTTTTCCCGCAAGCATGGAAGGCACTAAGCAGTGAGATTTGATCTTGTGACCGTTGGAGACAAAAGATGAAAGAAAAAAGTGACCGTTTGGGTTCAGATCGGTCCGGCCGAACCAAGCAAGGGGGTTCTGCCGAATCGTAGTGGGCCCCTCCGGTCCCCTTCTTTTTCTCGTTGATTGCTTGCTAAAATTATTTCAGTGGAAAGAGCTACTACGGGATATAGATAAGAAAGAGCTATCATGAGAGAAAATTTAAATTAATCAAGTGCATGACATCAAATTCTTTATCTTTATCTGGCTCGAAATAAATTTTAAGGCGCCGACCATTTACCTTAAATATTTTACCTTCGTCGTCTTGAAGTGTGATTGCTCCATGTGACGAGGTGTCAATAACCGTGTATGGTCCGTCCCATTTACTTCTTAATTTTCCATGCCCGAAGAGTTTCACCCGTGAATTGAATAGCAAGACCTTATCTCCAACCTTAAATACCTTTATCTTTATCTTTTTGTCGTGCCACCTTTTTGTCCTTTCTTTGTATATAGCTGAGTTGTGGTAAGCTTTGTCTCTCCATTCTTCTAACTCAGCTATCTCCATTTTTCTTTTGCGTCCGGCACCATTAAAGTCCATGTTCCATTTCCGATGGCCCAATACGCTCGTGTTCCATCTCGACTGGTAAATGACATGTTTTCCCGTACACGAGCTGGTATGGGGACATGCCTATGGGTGTCTTGTATGCTCGTACGGTATGCCCATAGTGCATCGGTAGCTTGTCCTTCCATCCCTTCCCCATTTCTCGTTACGGTCTTTTGCAGGATCCGCTTGATTTGCTTGTTTGAGGTCTCGGCCTGCCCACCGGTTTGAGGGTGGTATGGAGTAGCGATATTATGCCTTGATCCAAGTTCTCTTAGGAAGCTTCTAAGGTCTTATCAATGAAGTGAGACCCTCCGTCGCTTATCACTAGCTTCGGTGTTCCAAACCTTGGGAAGATAATTTCGTGGAACATCCGGCGAGCATGCTTGGCATTTGCGGCCCCGCAAGGCATTGCTTCCACCCACTTAGACACGTAGTCTACCGCCACCAAGATGTATTCGCAGTCATGTGACTTGGTGAACGGTCCCATGAAGTCAATGCCCCATACGTCGAAGAGCTCGACTTGTAAATTGTAGTTGAGGGGCATTGCATCTCTTGCCGTGATGCCTCCAACTTTTTGACATTCTCGGGCATCGCCTCGACAAATTCCTTTGTGTCTTCGTACATGGCTGGCCAAAAGAAGCCACTTTGCCATATCTTGGCCTCGTGTACGAAACACGCCGTAGTGTCCCCCGTATGGCGATGCATGGCACTTCTCAATGATTCGTGTGCTCTCGGTATGGGCACACATCGCCTTAGCAATCCATCGACAGCAGACACGGTAAAGGAAGGGCTCTTCCCATAAGTGACGGCGACTCTCATAGATGAGTCGTTTCTTGCTCTTTCCAGTGGTACGCACTCTGCTGCCATGAAGTTCACAATGTCTGCAGCACCATGGATGTGAGTCCCTCACTAGGAGCAGCATGTCATCGCGTAGGAAATCATTGATGGGTAATTCCCGCAGGTTAGTGAATTGTATACGCGACAAATGATCTCGCCACGGAATTTTCTACTCCTTTCTTATCACGGATTTCTACATCAAACTCTTGGAGTAGAAGAACCCATCGTATCAAACGAGGTTTAGCATCCTTCTTATTGAGCAAAAACTTTAAAGCAAGCATGATCGGTGTAAACAATGACTTTTGCTCCACCAAGTAGGATCTAAACTTATCAAAAGCAAAAACAACAAAGCAAGGAGCTCTTTTTCAGTGGTAGTGTAATTTAACCGAGCTCCACCAAGGTTTTGCTTGCATAGGAGATTGCATGATGCTTTTTATCTCTAGTTTGGCCAAGAACAGCTCCCACAAAGAAAATCACTAGCATCACACATTATCTCAAAAGGCAGTCATCCAATCAGGGGGTTGGATAATTGGCGCCGAGATGAGTGCATTCTTAAGGGTAGTGAAAGCAACCATGCATTCATCAAGAACTCAAAGGGTGCATCCTTCGCAAGCAGATTTGTAAGGGGTCTAGCAATTTGAGAGAAATCTTTGATAAACCGACGATAGAACCCCGCATGTCCTGCAAAGCCGCGAATGCCCCTAACATTCACAGGAGGTGGAAGCTTTTCTATAACTTCTAATTTAGCTTTGTCCACCTCTATCCCCTTTCGTAAATCAAATGCCCCTAACTATGCCTTCTCTAACCACGAAATGGCATTTCTCCCAATTGAGCACTAAATCATTTTCTTGACAACGTTGCAAGACTTTGTCTAAATTTTCTAAACAATGATCGAAGGTTTTTCCATAAACAGAGAAATCATCCATGAATACTTCCATAATCTCTTCGATCATGTCGAAAAGATAGACATCATGCAACGTTGAAAAGAAGCAGTGCATTGCAAAGCCCAAAAGACATTCGTCGATAGGCGTAAGTTCCATAGGGGCATGTGAAAGTGGTTTTACTTTGATCGTCTGGATGGATGGGGATTTGATGATATCCTCGAATACCCATCAAGGAAACAAAAGAAAGAATTATTTGCTGCACTGCTCCAACATCTCATCGATGAAGGGCAGCTGAAAATGATCCTTCTTTGTAGCCTTGTTAAGTTTTCTGTAATCTATGCACATCCTCCATCCTCGTGATCGGTGCGCTGAGGGATCAACTCATTTTTGTCATTATGGACGACCGTCATTCCTCCTTTCTTGGGTACAACCCGCACCGGACTCACCCACTCGCTGTGTGGAACAGATAGATAATGCCAGCATGTAAAAGTTTTAAGACCTCCTTTTTAACGACCTCCCGCATCGCATTGTTCAACCTCCTTTGAGGTTCCCTAGATGGTGTACTATCGGGGTCTATGGGAATGCGATGGGTGCAAAGAGCAGTGGCTGATTCCCTTGAGGTCTCCAAGCGAGTACCCAAAAACGGAGTGATGTTTTTCTAGCACGGCTAAGAGTTTTGCAGCTTTCTCCTCCGAAAGCTTGTCACTTATGATGACAGGGGTTTCGGGATTTCCGTGAAGAAAACGTAGCGCAAGCCTCGGTGGAAGAGTTTTGAGCTCTACTGGAGGTGGCGTAGGTGTAAAAGTTTCTGGCAGCTCAAAAGTTTCCGCCGAATCATCCTCTTCTAAAATGAAATCAAGAGCATCTTCATCCAAGGATGATTCGGGTTTTCATGAGGAAAAATTGCCATAACCTCCTCCATGCATTCTTCTTCCACAAGCGGCTCCTCGCAAAAGAGTTTTGTGCATGAATGATAGGAAGAGAAAAAGTTTTCTTGCCGAGGGTGAAGTCTAAGGTTCCTCGAAGGTGATATCCCTAAGAAAAGCTTTTCTATGGGATGACCGACCAAAACATCGAAATCCAGGATTCCGAAACGTGAAAGTCCAAGGAAACCTCTCGCTTCATTACGCTTAATGCAAACATCTCTAATGATCCCCAAACTCTCAAAAATTGCTCCGTGGGGCTTTAAGGAGTTTGTCGAAGGTGCCCATGTCTCGTTTCCAAATAAAGTTGAAGCAAAAGATTCGGACATGATGTTGGCACCTACTAGAGGATTATAGAGAACATCTACCATTACTCCCCGAATTGAGCCACGAATGGTTGATCTAGGATGATCAAGTCGAAGAACTTCCGAAGAAAGTTCGTTTTCCATCAACCATTCATCGCTCATAATTGCCGTCAACTTCCGAACAGCTTTTAAGAGAAGAGATTTTTCAATAGGTTCTGGGGTTGGTGCAGGAGGCTGGTTTCTTTTGATAGGAGTAGTTCAAGGTGTTTCCAAAATCTTCAAAAATTTCTTCCTTGAACTCAAATGGGAAATCAAGAGGTTCATCTTCCTCTATCATTGTTCTTGTGTTAGATGAGGACTCGAGTGCTAGGTGCTCCATCATGGGCACCAAGTGTTGTGTCTCTTGCACAACGAGTTCCTCATCTTCTCGACTCCGCTCTACGAGTAAGTCAGCGGAAAAGGTGTGTTTTCCACAATTCGATCCAAAAGTTCGTGTGCTTCCGCTATGGTCTTATGAGAAAAAGATCCACCCGCGGCCGTGTCAAGATAAAGTGCGGTATCGTTGCTCAATCCCGAATAAAAGTGTTGTAATAAAACGGGTTCTGGGAGCAATAATTCTGGTCCTGAGTCTCGTTAGAGAACAGAACCGAATCCATGACGCACTTAAGGTTTCCTTTTCTTCTTGTCGAAAGCCTATTATTTCCGCTCGTAGAGAAGTGATACGAGATACGGGGAAGAATGCTAGACAAAATTTGTCTCGCAATTCTTTCCAATCACCGTTCACTCTCTTAGCGGTGTAAGTGTACCATTGCTTCGCCTTCTCATTGAGAGAGAAGGGAAACAACTTCCACTTCAATGTTTCTTGTGTCATGCCATGGATCAATCGGCATGAACACAAATGTTCAAACTCTCGCAAGTGTTCATAAGGATTTTCATGTTTAAAACCCGAAAAGGATAAACCTCTAATCATCGAAATGTAATCGGGGAGAACTCATAGCCAGGTGAAGAAATAGGTTGTGATGATGATGGTGGCTCTAAGAGTTCACCCCGTGGAGTGGAGAAAGATTGGATGGTTGGGTGTGACTCCATGATATGTTTTTGTGAAATTTTGAATGTAAGGAAAAAAATAAAAACAGAACGGTAAGTAAGATAGATTACGAGGGCAAACCTGATTCGTTACAAAGATAACAACCGTCTCTGCAACGGCGCCGTAAATGCTTGTTGGTATTTCTTACGTCACGAATGAATCCGCAAGCGCACGGAATACCGTTGTAGCACTTCACCCGGAGTATTCCAAGGTATCGTATTTATATCCGTCAGGGAACGGAGTATTTCTGCAACAAGGTTAGTTTACCCAAGGACAACCAAGACAACGTAGCAAAATAGGGTCGAGAGGGTGACTCTTATCTATTTATCCTTTAAAGGTAGACGAACGCAAGCTAGACTTGTTTACTTCGGCACCGTCTTAGGCTTGGTCTCGCTAAGCCACTCCGGCTCTACGAAAGCTCTACTATGTACCCGAACGTGGAGGGTTCCTTTGGATGACAGGGCTGTCACTTCCCGCCACCTACCTCTACAAACCGTGGGGCACACAGCAAACAAAGGCGATCTCCAGCCTAGACACCACGTCTATGCTATTGACCACTACTCTAGCCTCTGCCTAGAACCGAGTTCGTAAAGCTAGAGTACTTCTTGCGAAGCGATGATCCCGTAAACAAGTATAACAAGAATTACGTCTAACACAAAGATATGTCACGATAGATAAGTAGATCACCACGTATAAATCACCAAAAAGAGTGTTTACACGCCAAGGTAAAAGAAAAGGAAATACTACTCCACTTTACAAAAGGGAGGAACACTCCTTCCTCTTCCTTGCCCTCTCTCCTATTCTACTAAAATACAAGAGGCCCTTGGCCTAAGGATGAGAGTTTTGTCTTGTATCTTGATGTTGGTGGTGTGTTGAGAGAGGGGGTGTAGCCCTTTATTTATAGCCTTGGAAGGTCGGCAACTTGGAGGCGGTTCCGTACGTCTGTGGCATTAATTGCAGGTGGAACCGACCTCCGTACGTCGGTGACAAACCGCCGGAGAAAGATGGGCCGTGGGGCCCACTCGCCGGCTCGCCGAACCCACTAGGGTGGTTCTGCCGAACCGGCCTCGGACTCCCCGGGCTTGATTCTTCTCTCGGTGCCTTCCCTCGGCTGTGTACTCGCCCAATCCACTTGCTTGGTTTGATGTTGAGGCTCTGCTTTGTGGTTTTGGGCTTTTGGACTATATTCTTTAGTCCTGGGAAAATCCGTCGATTGCAAAGTCCATGTTTCGTGCATGTTTTCCTCGTTTTCATATGAATTGCACCCGCATTCATAATTTCACCAAGACTAGTGGAATTTGTTAGAAATAATCCTTAAGTGTCTATTCTTGGTGATGGTGTTTGATTCAAAAGATGCAACATGTTGACTGTGAAATTGGACCATAAGGACCGTCATCAGCAACTGTGAGCAACTTCCGCACCTGAGAAGCTCCCTCTTCGACGTTGCCGACACATCGGCCTCCCTACAACGCCATCATTGGGAGACCCAGATAAACCAGCTTCATGGCCATCCCGCACCACGCTCGCTCTCACGCTCAAGATGCTCTGTCCCAAGGGTGTCATCGTGGAGAGGGCGGACGCTGTCAAGGCGATGGCTGCCTCAGGACATCTTGGCAGCCGAGATGGCGGTCGAGGAAAGCTCCGGGTGGGAAGAGGCGCGTAAGACCGAGAAGCCCCGGGTCGCGCACCATCCGCGACAATGAGTCCCTTGGTCAAAAACCGGCGTCAACGTAATGTTACACTCGGGGGCTCGGAGGACAAGACCACCACCATCGGTGGCGACCTCGACCCGAAATAGGAACTCGCGCTCATCGCCTTCCTCCGAGCGAACAGCGATGTGTTTGCCCGGCATCCTTCCGACATGCCGGGCATACCAAGGAAGGTGATTGAGCACCAACTCAAGGTCGATCCCACCGCGAGACCCGCGAAGCAACGGGCGAGGTGCAAAGCCCCGAGCGCGAAGAATTCATCGAGCTGAAGTCAAGAGGCTCCTGGATGCCGGATTCATCGGGGAGGTCACGCATCCCACATGGCTGGCCAACCCCGTGGTCGTGCCCAAGAACAACGGCAAGATGCGGATGTGCGTGGACTACACGGATCTGAACAAGGCGTGCCCGAAGGACCCGTTCCCGCTGCCCCGAATAGACTCGTAGTAGACTCCACCGCAGGCTGCGACCGGCTTTGTATGTTGGATGCGTACTCCGGGTACCACCAAGTTTGTATGG
Source organism: Chloris gayana (assembly GCA_031894775.1). NCBI lineage: Eukaryota > Viridiplantae > Streptophyta > Magnoliopsida > Poales > Poaceae > Chloris > Chloris gayana. The sequence continues at coordinate 9,827 of JAUNZO010004715.1, forward strand.
CTAAGGAGGACGAGGAGAAGATCGCTTTATGACCCCCGCAGGGAGCTTTTGCTACGTGAGCATGCCTTTTGGTCCGAAAAATGCAGGTCCCACGTTCCAACGAGCCATGCGCCTCACCCTAGAGTCGCAGATCGGGAGGAATGTGGAGGCATATGTCGACGACCTAGTCGTTAAGAGCCGCAAGGCGCCATCCCTCCTGTTCGACTTAGAGGAGACCTTCTCCAACCTCGCGCCGCAACCGCGTGAAGCTCAACCCGGAGAAGTGCGTCTTCGGCGTGCCCGCAGGAAAGCTACTCGGCTTCTTGGTCTCACACCGTGGGATCGAGGCAAACCCGGAGAAGATCCGGGCCATCGAGCTAATCCGCCCCCAAGGCGACTCAAGGATGTACGGCGCTTGGCCGGGAGCATGGCGGCCCTTGGCCGATTCATTTCGCGCCCGGGCGAGCGTGCTCTTCCCTTGTTCAAGTTAATGAAGAGGGCGGACAAGTTCGAGTGGACGCGGGAGGCCGATGAAGCCCTGCAGGATCTCAAGCGCTACTCGTCCTCGGCGCCCGTTCCGGTCGCCCCGGAGCCGGGTGAGCCACCGCTCCCGTACATAGCGGCTAACCCGCAGGTGGTCGGTGCGGCCCCGGTGGTCGAGCGCTCGGAACAAGCGCCTCATGACTCACGGCGAACCAGCAAGCGTCGGCGCTTCGATGGCGTGGAGGCGGCGGCCCCGACCGGCTCGGGGCTCCGGCTCCGGTCGGCCCGCGACTCCCGGACCACCCGGGGCTGCGGCCTCCGCTCACGGCGCGGCTTGCGGCACAGCCACCCCGGCCTCTCCGGGTGGACCACTCGGCGGACAGCGCGACGCAGCCGGCGCGTCAACTCCCACAGGCGTCGTGGCTCTCGGGCTTCACCCGGGCTCCGGCTCCGACCTCGTCGCTGCGTTTGGGTGAAGCCGAGGCCACGGACGGAGAAGCCGCTACGGGCGCGTCGATCCCACCCCACCCGGGGCTCCGGCTCCGACCACGCTCCGTGACATGGGTGGAGTGGGATCCGCCCCAACTACCTCGTGCATCGCCGCCACGGCATTCCCACTTCGCTCGGGGCTCCGGCTCCGACCACCGTCGACGGGACAACCGAAGCGGAAGCCGTGGCCAATCCAGCGAGAAGGGGCGAGGCGTGCCCGCCCCACCCGGGGCTCCAGCCCCGGCAACTACGACGAACGAGGGCGAAACAGGATCTGCTCCGCCGGAGCCGGAACCCCGCACGCGGCTCATCCAACGGCGGTATACTTCATCGGCGAAGTCCTGCGGGACGCAAAGACCCGGTACCCGCAATACCGGAAGATGCTCTACGCGGTGCTTATCGTATCCCGGAAACTACGACACTACTTCCAAGGCCATCCCATCCGGGTGGTGACGACGGCGCCGCCGGAGACCATCCTCCGCAACGAGGAAGCGACCGGACGGGTGGCAAAGTGGGCCGTGGAGCCGGGAGAGTTCGACTTGACCTTCCTCAGCACGCACATCATCAAGAGCCGGGCTCTAGCCGAGTTCGTGGCTGAGTGGACACCCACCCCCGAGGTCGAGCGCGACGAATTGAGCACCCGGGTGCAGCAGCATGACGCACCCGGCGACCATTGGACGATGTTCTTCGACGGCTCCCTCACAATCAACGGCGCAGGGCAGGGGTGCTCCTGTTATCACCGACCGGCGACGAGCTACGCTACGTAGTCCAGCTGCACTTCCGATGCACGAACAACATGGCGGAGTACGCGGCACTCTTGGCAGCGTTGCGAATCGCTGCCGACCTAGGCGTCGGGCGCCTCTTGGCTAAGGGGGACTCGCAACTCGTCGTCAACCAAGTCTCCAAGGAGTACCAATGCAACGACCCACAAATGGCCGCGTACCTCGCAGCGGTCGGGCGGATGGAGAAGAAATTCGACGGCCTCGAGGTGCTTCATGTACCTAGGGGCGACAACCACATTGCCGACGAACCGTCCCGGTGGCCTCCACTCGAGCTTCGGTCCCACCCGGGACGTTCATGGAGATCATGACATCCCCTTCGGCCTCCGACGCCGACCGAGCTCCGGACGGCGACAACAAAGCACAAGCGCACCCGCAGGATCTGCAGCACACGCGGAATAGCGAAGAAGCGCTTGCCACCGAGCCGCAGGGCACCTGCTGGATGAGCGACCTCATCGGGTACCGCGCGACGACATCCTTCCGGAAGACGACACGGACGCGGAACGCCTAGCCCGCCAAGCCAAGCGATATGCCATCGTCGACGGCAAGTTATACAAGCGCGGGGCGAGCGGCATTCTGCCGAAGTGCGTGACAACGGAAGAAGGCAACGACATACTCGTTGAGATCCATGAGGGCGAGTGCGGGAGCCACCACGCCCCCGCACGCTGGTCGGGAAAGCTTTTCGGCAAGGCTACTACTAGCCGACAGCCCTCGAGGACGCCACCAGGCTGGTGCAACAATGCAAGGCATGCCGGTTCCACGCCAAGCAAACGCACCTGCCCGCTCAAGCCCTTCAAACGATTCCATTGTCCTGGCCGTTCGCGGTTTGGGGCTTGGACATTGTGGGGCCATTTCCGACCGCTCCGGGTGGATACAAGTGGCTATACGTGGCCATTGACAAGTTCACGAAATGGGTGGAGGCCGAAGCGGTGACGAAGATAGACCAGAACTCGGCCGTCAAATTCATGAAGAACATAACGGCAAGGTTCGGGGTGCCGCAGTGGATCATCACGGACAATGGGACACAATTCACGAGCCATGCGTTCGCAGCATATTGTGACACCCTCGGCACCGGATCTGCTTCGCCTCAAGGGCCCACCCGCAAAGCAACGGCCAAGTCGAACGCGCCAACGGAGAAATCCTGAAGGGTCTAAAGACAAGATCCTTTGACCCGTTGAAGAAGAAAGGCGCAAAGTGGGTAACAGAGGTTCAATCCGTGCTTTGGTCCCTCCGCACTACGGCGAGTCGAGCCACGGGCGAAACGCCTTTCTTCCTCGTGTACGGCGCGGAGGCGGTGCTACCGACGGAGACCCTGTTCAACAGCCCCCGAGTCGCCGCGTTTGACGAAGCCGACCAAGACACCCGGCGGCACGACGACATCGACCTCCTCGAAGAGGCAAGGCGGCGGGTACTACTGCGCAACGCGAGGTACCTCCGGGGCTTGCGCCGCTACCACCGGCGGCGCGTACGCCCGCGGGAGTTGCAAGCGGGAGATCTCGTCCTCCGGCGGGCTCGGACGCGCGAAGGCAAGGACAAGCTAACCCCCATGTGGGAAGGGCCCTTCGTCGTCACCGCTGTCACACGCCCAGGATCGGTTCGCACGGAGTCGGAGGATGGATACCCGGAACCGAGCGCCCGGAACATTGAGCATCTCAAGAAATTCTATCCTTAGAATGTTCTCGTATCCAATGGTCCCGGGTAGTACCCGGAAGCCGCATCGCCACGGCCGTAGACGCCAAGGCTCTTGTACTAACGTCTTAATGTATTGAACAGCGCTTTGCCGCTCTTTTTCCTACTTCCCGTAGGATTGCCGTTTGAATCTGTTCGAGTCCTTAAGTTTCTCTGTCGGGTAAGAAAAACCTACGCCTAAGGCGGAGGCCGGAAGGCGCTCACGCTCGGTTAAAGCACGGGTGGCGAAGTCTCGCTCTAGCGTAACGACAAAGCACCGAGGGCCTAAGACTAAGCGACGCATGGCGACAATCGCAATCGACGAGAAGGAAAACAAAGGACTTAAGCAATTCATTAACACTCTGAAATTTAGAGATAACTTGTGTCTTGCATGTAGAAAAACAGGTTTAAAAAACAAAAAAGGCACAGGCGCCAACAAGCCACTCGCGAGGTGGAGGAAGCGGGCACTTAGCCCCGCTTGAAGCTTTCGGCGAAGGCATGAGCAACGGCGCGAGCCTGCGCCTTAGCCACGGCGTGCTCGCCCGCGGGGATCTCGCCATTCACCACGGCCGGGAGTGGGAACCGGGCACCGGCACCGGGGCGTTCGTCGGCACCTCCTCCAGGGCCGTGGCTATGGTTTGCCGCCCTTCCTCCTCCATAAGCTCCGCCATTCGGGTCTTCGGGTCACGTAGAGAGTCGACCACCCCCGCATGGCGAACGCATACCCGGCCGCGCCGCGATCGATGGGCTCGGGAAGACGGTACAGGCCCGGCTCGAACAGCGGCGACGAGACCTCCTTGTGCACGTCGGCAGCAATTTCAGCCTGCGCCCGCGCCGCGGAGACCAGCTCCGTCACCCGCTCGCTCGGCTCGACGCGCCGAACCTCGGAGTCTCGCGAGCTGAGACCGCACCTCTTCGAGCTGCGCCTTCGAGATCATCGCCACCGGATGCGGTAGAAGCGCCACGACCCGATTTCTTCACCCGGGCCTCCAGCTGCTCGAAGCGACGGCGGTAGTCGTCCCGGCTCTTCTCCACCGCCTTGAGCTCCGGATCGATGGCCTTCCCGGCCTCCGCGAGCGTCTCCTAGCGCACGCGGCTGCGCCATTTCCCGGCGATGCCGCGGATGTGCTCTTCGCTTTCGGCAAGACGGGCGATCTCCGTCTCCGAGCCTCCCTCCGAACGGTGACCTCGTTTTCACGAAGCCGGACTTGTTCGTCCCGGGTGGCAAGGGCGTCCTCGCGGTGCTTCGGCTCCGCCTCTCGGGAGCCCACGGAATCGCGGAGGCGACGGAGCTCCACTTCGCTGCTGCGGTGGCCTCGCTCCCGGGCACTCGGTTGGTGCTCCCAATCGACCGGTGCCGCCTCCCGGAGAGCAAGCCCGTCCGCTCGCCGCTTCGGCTCGGCCTCCCGGGCCACCGCGGCCGTCTCGCGCCGCGTCAAGGCGTCCTCGCGGATCGCCACGGCGGCACCGGCCTCCTCCCGGCTTCGTGTCGCGAAGGTCGGCGGCCCGCTCCCGGGCCACGACGCCGCGGAGGCGGTTAATGCTCTCCTCCTCGCGGTTGATGGCGTCGCGAGCTTCGCCTCCGCCTCCCGCAGCTTCTCGTCGGCCCCCTCCGCAATGCCGGCGGCGGTGTCCGGCTCATGCTGGACCTCCTCCATGCGGCGCCGGTGCTCGCTGCCGGGCAAGCTTCACCGCCGTTTCCGGGGCCTTTTGGGCGTCCGCCACTTCGGCCTCACGCCGGGCCACCGCGATCTCGCGGTCTTCCAGGGAAGCGTCCGTCTCGCTCCATGGCCGCCTTCACCGCGGCGAGCGACCGGGTAACCTCCCCAAGGACGTCGCCAATGCGGGGCGTGCGGAGCCACCCGAGCGACTCATTGGCGACGCGCTCCGGCCGCGTCTAGCGCGCCCACGACCCCTTCCGGCGGCGGCGATCGACGAAGTGTCTCCACCGGCCACCGCTCCCGGCTCCGACCGGCGCGTGGAGGGGAATCGTTCCCCTCCAAGCACTATAGGAGTGGCGGCGCTAGCACCCGGCCGGGGAATGGAAGCCCGGGGCGGGTGCCCGGAGGCGCCAATCGAGAAAGCAGCCGCCCGGCCGCCGGCATATCCGAGCACGTCGCCAACCGGAGGAGTTGACGGCCGGGCGAGGTCCTCGCCGACGGAGGCACCCGCGGCCTCCTCCTCGAATCACCCGCGGCCTCCTCACGCGGACACCGCAGCCTCCTCCTCGGGGGCACCCGCGACCTCCTCTTCGGGAGCAGCGGTCCCCTCCTCGGGAGTACCCGCAACCCCCTCCTCGGGGGCACCCGCAGCTGCCTCCGCGTCGGCCTCCGCCCTGGGTGCTTCGGCCTCAACGGCGACGGGGCTGGCCTCCAAACTCGGCGCAGAGGCGCCGGAGACCTTGGGGTCCGGAGGGACCAAGTCCGGGTCCAACTCGATCCGGATGTTCCTATAGTCAAAATGGATCAACGACCGTCCGCGGTCCACCCGGTTCACAACTTAAGCGGAACGAGGAGAGAAGCATCGTACTGTCGCGCGTCCGGCCGGCCGCTTGCACCGGTGCGGCTTCAGGGGACTTCTCTCGTGAAGCCGCCCCCGTCACCGGTGCCGGCGAAGCTTGTCGGGCCCGCTTCCGCGGAAAGCATGCGGGCCGGAGGAATCGGAGGAGGGCGGCGACGGAGATCTCTTCCCGCCTTGTCGCGCGTGCTCGGGGCCGGCCTTGCGGCATCGGGACCGGCACCCGGAGCTCCGGAAGCACCCCCGGGGACGGCCGCTGCGCCGGGTTGGAGGGAGGCGTGGCCCGGGTACCGGAGGCCGGGAGTAGGAGCCGGAGCCGCGTCGAGGAACCCGAGCGGCCCCGGCCGGGGCATCGTGTCAAGCACGGCGCGCCGATTCGCCGACCGGTGGAGAGGCCCGGCACCCTCCGGTACGTGAAGGAGGTGGGCCACTTCTTTCCGGTCGGCGTGGAGTAGGCGAACCGCTCGAGGCGGCGGGTAGATCCGAGCCCGCCCCCGTGCGAGTGCGGCCGGCGAAATTGAAGTCCCGGTACAGCCACGACGGGTGCGACCTGCGGCGGAGCGGCGCGATGTTGCACTCGAGGAAGTCGTGCACCACCCCGTGCGAGGTCGAGCCGGCCGCGGCGAGCGCCGCGATCCGGTCAACCACGGGCATCATGCCATCGGGAGGCTAGGCACGGAGTCCCGGATGGGGAAGTGCTCGAGCCGGACCCGGCGGAACACGGAGGCGGCGGAAGTCCTTCTCATACGGGACCACGAACCAAGCCTTCTTCCACCCCTCCACCTTATTGTTGGGCGAACACTCAATGTAGCCGCTCTCGCTCCGGGCGGTCAACCGCACGCACCCGATCACCTCTGCGGCGTTGGTGAGTGTCGCCTTGAAGTAGCGCCGAAAAATGGGGAAGCACGGCTGCACCCCCACGAATGCCTCGCATAAGTGGGCGAACACCGCCGGCGCCGCGACCGCGTTCGGCGTGAGGTGCGCCTTCCGAATCCCGTACGCTCGGAGCACCTCCATGAAGAAGTCGGAGAAGGCGGGGGAACGGCGCCGGCCACGACGAAGGACAAGAAGTGGAGGATCTCCGGTCCCCGGTCGACGGCGGCAGAGGCCCCCGATGCGGACGCCCTTATCGCCATCCACCGGAAGGAACGGCGAGAGCCGCTTCATCTCGACCCGGGGGTCGAGCAACTGCACCACGGGCGGCGCATCCATCGACGGCGAGCGCGTGCGCGAACCGCCACGGCGGGGGACTTCCCACGGGCCATCCCGGCAGCGAGGAGCGGCGGCGGCGAAGCGGCGGTGCGGATCGGCGGAGAAGAAGGCGAGCGGGAGCGCGAAGCAAGGGAGAAGTTGAGGAGACGAGGAGACGAAGGGCGAAGTGGGAGACGTGCCCTGGGCAACCGGCCGTCTCGGTACTTAAGCGCAGGTTCCGGGCGGGCCCGTCACACGCGAACCGAAGCGACGCGCCGTCTCGGAGCGGACGTGCCTCGGCAGCCCAAGTGGCACCGTTCCTCGAGAATCGCGCCGCGGAGTAACCCAAATGGCGCCGGGCGCCGACGGGTGGCCCCAATCCCTGCTCCGGCCCCGCGGGTCGGTGGTCGGGGCCGGGGCTCTCGTCGGTGTAGGGGGATTGGGGGTCCCCCTAACCGCGCGTGGGCCGCTTTCGGCCCACGGACGAAGACGGCGGCCGAGGGATGAGGGAATCCACGAAGTCCACGAAGCCCACGAAGCCACGCGAAACCGGGAGAGTGGGAGCGTCGAGGGCGGGAAGCTTCCCGGTAGCTTCCTCGGCGCCCCAACCACCCGGAGTTAATGCGGCACTCAAGTGCTCGTGGCAACGGTCGCAGCCCGACGGGACGTGCGCGCGCCTTCCCCATGCGCCGCGTCTCGGGAAGCCGCGCTGCTACGGCGCCAGGAGGACTCGGAACCAATAGGATGGAAGATGCTTGGAGTCCACATCCAGCAAAGGAGATTGTAACCGATTTTGTCGGGATCTTGTCGGGATATCCCGAGAGGGACCGGACCCCCACAGGGCGTCCGGGTACTCTCCGGTACTGATGACCCCTCTCCTCACTCTATAAAAGGAGGGGTGCCCCCTTGTAAAAGATAGACAACAATCAATACACACAAGCAGGACGTAGGGTATTACGCATCTCTTGCGGCCCGAACCCGGGTAAACTCTCCGTGTTCTTCGTTTGTTCAATCATCCGCGCTAGTTGAGGCAAATCCGACCTTCCCCGATCCTACCCGAAGGGAGCCTTGACAGGCCCCCATTTGGAGGTGTGCTCACACATCGACAGTAAGAATTCGTTGGAGTCGGACATTGTCCGACTGGGTCGGATAAATCCGACTAGTTCGGAGAGAGTCGGATATATCCGACTCACTCGGACATTGTCCGACCGCAACAGGATTCTCACTAAAATCGCTATTCCGCATAGATCTACCGCACATTCCTAGCCATATTGCGTCTATAGCATCTATAGCATCCTAGGAACAACTTCTATGCAACATCTAGGCAGGGAAACACTAGAACTCCTAATCCATGGAAGTTAACTTCAAACCCTAGGTGAAAAGATGAGATTAGGGGAAAAACCTTGAAGCCAATGGAGGAGTCGGATAAAGTCCGAGTAGGAGGAGCCTTTCCCCCACAAATCACTCCAAAACGCCGGTGGAGAAGGGAGATCGCCGGAGGGGAGCCTCGAGCCGCCGTTTGGTGAGGAGAGAGAATGTGTGTGTTTGAATGAGGGAGTTGGGGTGAAGAGGTAAGTTGGATTCGGGCTTATAGGGTGAAAATCCCGTGGAGTCGGATATATCCGACTCACTCGGACATTGTCCGAGTCCTCGGGAGACAGTCGGATAAATCCGACCGGGTCGGATAAGTCCGACTCTGCGATATAGCTGTCTTGCTCCAGGAGCGAGAAAGATCCTTCACTTCTTTTCTCTCTTGATCTCAATTAAACTCAAGGACATGTACTAAAACTTCATTGGATGTAGTCAGCTACAATCAATCATTCCAACAATGATTACATCCAAATCCGCATGATCCAAAGATCAAGAACCAAATGATTTCGAAAAACAAAACATACAAGATTTTTCAAGAATTTTATTCTTCAAAAACAATTACTCTAATTCACAGCAGATATGCAAGCCTTCAAGCCACATTACTAGAGTCAAGGATATTTAGCTCACTCCTTAAATGACGAAACGGCTTTCATCTAGTGGCTTGGTGAAAATATCGGCTAATTGTTCATCGGTTCTCACATGATTCACCTCAATATCCCCTTTGATAGAATGATCTCTCAAGAAGTGATGTCTAATGTCTATATGTTTTGTGCGCGAATGCTCAACGGGGTTGTAAGCTAGCTTTATGGCACTCTCGTTGTCACATAGGAGTGGAATACGGTTCAACTTGTAACCGTAGTCCCTTAGAGTTTGTCGCATCCATAATAGTTGTGCACAACAACTACCGGCTGCCACATACTCCGCTTCGGCTGTGGAAAGGGCAACGGAGTTTTGTTTCTTGGATGACCATGACACTAGGGACCTACCCAAAAATTGGCAAGTCCCGGAGGTACTCTTTCTATCCACTTTGTCCCCGACATAATCCGCATCGGAATAGCCTATTAGGTTGAACTTTGAACCCTTGGGGTACCAAAGCCCTAGGTTGGGTGTGTGCACTAAATATCTCAAGATTCTTTTAACGGCCACCATGTGGCACTCCATAGGAGCGGCTTGAAAGCGTGCACACATACACACACTAAGCATGATATCGGGCCTAGATGCACAAAGATAAAGCAAAGAGCCGATCATAGAGCGAAAAACCTTTTGATCAACCGGCTTGTCTTTCTTGGTGAGGTCGAGATGGCCATTTGTTGCCATGGGTGTCTTGGCGGGCTTTGCCTTGTCCATGTCAAACTTCTTCAATATATCTTGAGTGTACTTGGCTTGACATAAGAAGGTTCCCTCCTTGAGTTGCTTGACTTGAAATCCTAGAAAGAATGTCAACTCTCCCATCATAGACATCTCGAACCTCTTTGTCATTATCTTGCTAAAATCATCATAAAACATTTGATTAGTAGAACCAAATATTATATCATCGACATAAATTTGGCACACAAATATATCATAATCAAAACGCTTAGTGAAGAGGGTTGCATCGGCCTTGCCCATTTCAAAACCCTTTTTCAAAAGGAAATCCCTAAGGCATTCATACCATGCTCTTGGTGCTTGTTTAAGCCCATAGAGCGCCTTATGGAGCTTGTACACGTGGTTAGGATACTTGGGGTCTTCAAAGCCCGGTGGTTGCTCCACGTACACTTCTTCCTTGATTGGTCCGTTGAGGAAAGCACTCTTCACGTCCATTTGATACAACTTGATGTTGTGGTGAGTGGCAAAGGCAAGTAGTATTCTTATTGATTCAAGCCTTGCTACGGGGCATAGGTTTCATCAAAATCCAATCCTTCTACTTGTGAATATCCTTTTGCCACCAATCTTGCTTTGTTCCTTGTTACAACACCGTCTTCATTTTGCTTATTGCGGAACACCCACTTGGTGCCCATAACATTCTTGCCTCTTGGTCTTTCTTCTAATGTCCAAACTTCATTTCTTGTGAAATTGTTCAATTCCTCTTGCATGGCCATCACCCAATCCGAGTCCTCGAGTGCTTCTTCTACTCTAAATGGCTCCAAAGAAGAGACAAAAGAGTAATGTTCACAAAAATTACAAACACAAGAACGAGTGATTACCCCCTTTTCTATGTCACCAAGAATTTGTTCCACGGGGTGATCACGTTGCATACTTTGATGCACTCTTGGGTGTGGTGGATGTGAGCTTGTTTGGCTGCCGTCTTGTTCAACCTCTTGATCATGCGATGTCGGTTCATCATCTTGTCCTTGAGCATGATCTTCATTGCCAACCTCTTGATCTTGATCAGCTTGATCATGATTTGTGCATGGTTGGTCTTGACTTGAGGGAGAAGGTTGATCTTGATCATTTTGCGGTTCTTGCGGTCTCACATCACCGAGTGCCATTCTCTTGATTGCTTGTCTAGGAGCCTCAACATCTGCATTGTTGATAACAACTTGCTCCCCTTGAGAGCCGTTAGATTCGTCAAACGTCACGTCCCGTGAAACTTCAACACAACCGGTGGTTTTGTTAAAGACACGATAGACGTGACAATTTGAACCATACCCAAGCAAGAAACCTTCATCAACTTTAGGGGAGAACTTTGAAGTCTTGGGTTTCTTGTTAAGCATGAAGCATTTGCTCCCAAAAACTCGAAAGTACGAGATGTTAGGCTTTTTACCGGTTAGTAGCTCGTATGGTGTTTTCCTCAAGAGTCGATGAAGATACAACCGGTTTGAGGCATGGCATGCGATGTTGATTGCTTCGACCCAAAAACGGTCGGAGGTCTTGTATTCATCAAGCATGGTTCTTGCCATCTCTATGAGTGTGCGGTTCTTTCTTTCGGCCACCCCATTTTGTTGAGGTGTGTAGGGTGCCGAAAACTCATGCTTGATGCCCTCCTCATCAAGGTACTCTTCAACTTGAGTGTTCTTGAACTCGGTGCCATTGTCACTCCTTATGGCCTTGATCTTCACTTCAAATTCATTTTGTGCTCTTTTCAAGAATGTCTTGAGTACATCCTTTACTTCACCTTTATCACACAAAAAGAATACCCACGTGAAGCGAGAATAATCATCAACAATAACAAGTCCATATTTGTTACCGCCGATGCTAATGTAGGCAATGGGACCGAAGAGGTCCATGTGAAGCATCTCCAACGGCCTTGTGGTTGTCTCTATGTTCTTGGATGGATGTGGTGCTCCAACTTGTTTTCCGGCTTGGCATGCACTGCAAATTTTATTTTTCTCAAAGCAAACATCCGTTAGTCCAAGAATGTGACCGCCCTTTTGGAGTTTATGAAGATTTCTCATACCGACATGGGCTAGTCGTCTATGCCACAACCATCCCATGTCGGACTTTGCAACTAAGCATGTGTCAAGTTTTGCTTTATCCGCGGTGAAATCCACAACATAAAGCTTCCCTTTGAGCACACCCTCAAAAGCAATCGAGCCATCACTTCTCCTCGAGACAATCACACCCTTGTCGTTGAACAAGCAATTGTAGCTCATTCCACAAAGTTGTGAGATAGACAACAAATTGAAGTCAACATTATCCACAAGCATAACCTTCGAAAGTGAATGCGGAAAAGTTAAAGGAATGTTACCATAACCCAACACATAGCCTTTTCCGTTGTCTCCAAAAGTGATATACTCATTTCTTTCTTTGCTTGGCTCAAAGGATTCGAACATTTTCTTGTCTCCGGTCATATGATTGGTGCATCCACTATCGACCACCCATGATGAACCACCGGAGGAGTATTCCTACAAAACAATTTATGCCTTGTTTTTAGGTACCCAAATTTGCTTGGGTCCTCTCACATTAGTAACAAGTGTCTTAGGCACCCACACACAAGATTTGTGGGTCTTGTTGCGTGGCCCAACATATTTTGCATAGACATGACCATGCTTGTTTCTCATTAGCACATAGGTCGCATTAAAATCATAAAAGAGAGCACATGAGGGGTTAGGCACATTAGTATGCAAATCACAATTAAGAGAAGATTTGTTAGTGTTCTTGATTTGCTTCTCCGTCTTGACTTGCTTCTTTTGGTGTCCACTCTCCTTGGTGAACTTGATGAATTCGGTGCCGTTCTTGTTGATTCTTGCATTGTGCTTGTCGCCTTGCTTGTACCCAATGCCATCCTTCACATGTGGCCGTCTCACATTGGTGTATGCTCCCCTTGCATACTCGGCCTTGGCATCATCAACGGCCTTCATCTTCTTTTGTGCTTGTTGTTGAAGCTCTTGCACTTGTTTCTTCAAGTCACCAATGGTCTTGATGTTTCTTGTACAAGCTTCGACATCAATCTTGTTGCACCTAGTACACTCATTACTAGATGGGGGGCAAGACGAAGATTGAGAGGAAGTAGTGTTACACTTAATTTCCTCAAACTGCACTTTGAGAGAATTGTGATCCTTTTGCAAGTCATCACACTTCTCTTGAAGTGACACATTTGTGACTTTAAGTGTCTCACTTTCATTTTCAATCACTTTGAGAGACTTTACCAAGTCCTCATTCTTCTTCCTCTCAACTTCTAGGAGCTTCTCAAGTTCAAGCACCCTTTGCTTCTCTTGAACAAGCATTTCCTCTTGTTTCTCAAGAAGCTCCTCTTGCCTCTCATTGGTCTCCTTTTCCTGCTCAATGATGTCCAACAAATCAAACATGTTAGGAATTTGAGAACTTCCATTAGCATTTACCTTGGAGCCCTTTGCCATCATGCACTTGTGTTCGGTGTCGTCTTCATCATCGGTCAAGCTTCCAAACAAGGAGGAGTTAGTCGGTGTTAACCCGATAGCAAGTGATGCAATGCCTCCCTTTTCTTCATCGGATTCCGACTCGGAGGAGGAAGATGATCCATCGGAGTTTCATTCTTGTCCAATGTGTGCTTCACCCCGACGGTACTTTCTATGCTTCTTGTACTTCTTGTCACCCTTCTTGTTTTGCTTGTTCTTGTAGTTCTCCGGACACTCCGCCATGAAATGACCTTTGTCTCCACAAATGTAGCATTTGTTTTTGGCTTTTCTTGATTTGCTCTTGTCTTGATCATTCTTCTTAAAGCTTCTTTTTGACATGAGCTTGTTGAATCTTTTCACGAAGAGAGCCATCTCATCATCACTATCATTATCACTCTCCTCAATCACCTTCTTTTTCTTTTCTTGTTCGGCGTTGAGAGCCAAATCATTCTTGCTCCCACTACCCTTGTCTTTGTCTCTAAGCAAAGCATTGATTCTATTCCCTTGGTCAATTTGCTGTTTTTGGGAAAGCACCTTTCCAATCACTTCATCGGTGGTGAAGTATCTAAAGCCATCTTTGTCCCTTATGTTGGACACTATGTTGGCATCCCATGCTTGCAAGGCTTGTAGCAACCTTCTATTCACATCCAAGTCCAACACCTTCTCTCCAAGTGCTCTTCTCATGTTCACTATCCTCATCATCCTATCATGGGCTTCCCTTGGCCCTTCATCCGACCTCATGACAAAGTAGTTAAACTCATCTCTAAGCCCTTCTAGCTTAGACTCCTTCACACTATCAATGCCCTCATGAACTAACTCAAGCTTCAACCAAATTTGACGGGCATCCTCCAATCCGGTTACCTTCTCATATTCGGCGGGACTAAGTGCGGATACAAGAGCACTAGCAGCTGCCACATTGCATCTTACATTGAACAAGTCTTGTGCGGTTGGCTTGCTTCTACATTCCCACAGGAAACCATGTTGAGTCACATTTCTTACATTTTGATGCATGGAGTCCAAGTGTAGTAACATCTTTGTTTTCCAATGATCGAAGTATTGACCATCAAAGTACGGTAGTCTTCCGGAGCCGGGTCCAATGTGTTCATCTCTTCCATCACCATAGGTGTATGGCGTTTTGTTGTAACTCATCGGCAAAGCACTAAGTACATCTCCACCCTGGGCAATCCCTTTTTCATTTCCATCTCTGGCATCCCCGGTGCGGTCTCATGACCCGTTTCATCGGCTACCTTAGGTGGTGCTTCACCACTACCCGTTGCCTCTTTATCATTTGCCATCTTTGATCTTCAAGCGGTGAGGCTTCAACGAAGATACCCGCTCCGATACCAATTGAAAGTCGCCTAGAGGGGGGTGAATAGGCGATAATCCCGAAAATCACTTAATTTAACAAATTAAATACGCAGGAAAGATTTGTCCGACTCAATGTCCGACTATAGTAGGATAAGTCCGACTATGGACTAATATCCGACTAGAGTAGGACAAGTCCGACTCCCTCGTGCGAAAAGGGGATCGGGAGTCAAGATGGACAAATCCGCGGAATTTAATCAACAAGCAAGCAACTAGCAACACTGGAAAGCTAGGGCAACGAGTATACAAACAAGCAAGCCACCTATGCAAGTTAATCTAGGAATTTAGGCAAGAACACCCTAGAGCTATAGCACACCAATTTGCAAGAAATAAAGGGAAGACAAGAAGACACACGAATTTTCACCGAAGTTCGGCTCCACCAAGAAGCCTACGTCTCCGTTGAGGAGTCCACCAAGGACCGGGTTGCTCTCAACCCTAAACCTCGTCAAGCCGCCACAAAGGCCGGCTTAAATTTCACTAAATTAAAGCTCCACGAAGGGAGGGGCAATACAAACGACCCGAGTCTCAACCACAAGCTTGGGAGCTCGCCGGGTAACGCCTAACCGTCTAGGGGATAAATCCCCAAGAGTAACAAACACAACAAGTACCGGTGATGAGAAAGAATCAAGTGCTCTTGAGATGAAGATGAAGCTCAACGATTTTCTCCTCAATCTTCTCACAAATCCACCAAGGATTGGAGTGGGGAATCAAACTTGAAGAAGAGGAGTGCTTGAGTGAGTTTGGGAGTGTTTTTGAGAGTGTGGGAGGTGCCAACCGCCAAAAGTGGACGAGGTCCACTTTTATAGCCGGGGCACCCAAAAGAGCCGTTGGCTCGGATTTGACTCGGACAAAGTCCGAGTGAGTCGGACAATGTCCGACTCCTAGGGTTTCTAAGAGTGGTTTTGGCTCTGGAGTCCGAGTGATAAATCCGACCGGAGTCGGATTTATCCGAGTGTATTTGGGAGCCGGACATTGTCCGACCGAGTCGGACTGTCCGACTCCTAGGGTTTCAAACGAGTGACACGGTTCCGGAGTCCGACTCTCGGTCCGACCGAGTCGGATAAGTCCGAGTCTGTGGGTGTTTTCTTTGGCTAGCTCTCTGGAGTCCGAGTCCAAAATCCGAGTGAGTCGGATATGTCCGACTCTATATGTTATTTTGTGTTTGGAAAGAGTTTTGAGCACTTTCATTTTTCACACCTCACACTTGTGTGTCCCTCTTGATAGTAGGTGTTTCCTATACTCAAGACATAAATAAAATGCTTCACAACTTGATCTTGAGCATAAGTAGACCATTTTACAAATCTTGCTCGTATGGGCGAATATGGCCACTTCCTTTTTGTGTTTCTTTGCTCTCAACTATATTTAGGATAAGCACTGCACACAAGCTCATTTGAAATATTAGTCCTTTTTAATTGTATTGACGTCAATCACTCAAAACCATAATTGGGGGCCTAGATGTACTTTCACGAGTGCACTCGCTCTTGTCCGGGCGAACCTCCGCGGTGGCGGCGGTGCACGCGCTCTAATCCGGCAACTCCTAGATAGGGCTGAGCAACTCCTCTAATTGCTCGTCCCACTCGGCGAGCTCGTCCCCGACAAGACCTACAACCGCTCCCTACCCTTCTCCGAACACGACAACGACGGCTATCCGAATAGATGGCGGCGACGGTGTGTGATCCTTCTTCTACGATGACAACCGTGAGTTTTGTTGACTTTGTATTGGCTAGCATGCAAACCAGCAGCAGTTAACGAATCCACACCTTGTTAGCCAAAGGTCCATGTGGACTGCGTGGAATACTATTGTATCCAACGTGGGTTCGGTGGACGTGCTAGGGTCGACCCAATCTAGGCCGGGTGCACGTTACACGGGTGTTTGCTCCTCGACATGCCAAACGAGCCCGTAATGTGCTCCCGACGTGGATTTGGTTGACCCTAGTGCACATACGTAATCCACATTGGATTCGGAACGGTGGTGCAATTCCCACGAAGACGTTTGGCTAACGAAGGTTTGGGGGTGGATTAGCTGGACTACCGTCGACAAGGACCCAAAGCGGAACGAGGAGGGGGGGGTGAGGAGGAGGAAGAAAGGTCACACACCTGTCGGCGCCGTCTGTTCGGATAGTCGTCGTCGACTTGTTCGGAGAAGGTGTGGAGCGATCGCGGGTCTTGCTTGGTGAGGACCTCGTGTCGTGAGGCGAGCACGATTAGAGGAGTTGCCGATGTTGCGTAGCTCGTGTTGAGGAGTTGCCGGATTACGGCGCGTGAGCCGTCACCACCGCGGAGGTTCACTCGGAGGAGAGAGCATGTATCGTCGCCACCGCGACGAGCGAGAGTGCGAGAAAGGGAGAAATCCCGCCCAACGATGACATTGATGGATTTTTATGCCAATCGACGTGTAACGAGGTAGGTCGGATCCATACACGTCCGCACATTTTTTTATGACGGAAATTTCGCCCAAACCCATGTCGGGATCCATGCCAAGGCGTGGATTGAGCCGAGGATCCTCGTCGACCCGGCCTTTCCAAACCAAGCCTCATGTTGGTTCCAAACTTCCAATTTTGTGAGTTGGAGTTAGCGGAATTGGAGTGACATCGTATCCTCTACTCCCTCCTTTACTAAATTATTGTTGTCATTGACTCTTTTTCGTGACGTTTGACCATTCGTCTTATTTAAAAAAACTTATACTATATTTTAAATTTCTTTAATAATTAAATATATTTCAACAATTAATTTTTTTATGAATAAGACAAATTATCAAACATAAAAAAAGTTAAGAACGACACCAATTTATTAACAGAGCTGTGAAGGTGGGACCTCCCCTTTCTCTACTTCCAATACTTTCCAAACTTTGAAAATAAAACAAAAACAAAGGGTGAAAAAAAGACCCCCTCCCCAACGGCAACGAGACCGACCGTGGCGGCGATGGAGTTCTCCGCCGGAGGGGCGGCGCGACGCTGTCGGAGATGTACCAGAGCTCGCGTCGGCTGCTTCTCTCGGCGCGCGACGGCGTGGCCCGCGTCGAGCGCCTCGCCTCGGTGCCCACCTCTTCCTCCTACTCCTCGGCGCCGCTCGTCGGGGGCGGCGCCGCTGGGGTGCCGGCGGTAGACGAGGAAGTGAGGAGGGAGGTGGCGCAGATCCAGACGCTGTGCGCGCAGATGCACCGGCTCTGGCCATCCATCCCCGCCAAGGGTCAGCGAGATCTCTGGAAGAGGTGGGGATCTCTTTATATAGATTACTGACTCCCCTCCGCTGATTATGATTCGTTGTCTGCGAAATGCGTTTCTGGTGAGTGAGAGACACTTGCTGGAAATCGATTGTAGTTAGTTTTTTGTCTCCGTAGCAATGAGAGTTGATGGAACTTTGAGGTTTTCTCTGTACATTGTATTCTTCTGCTTATTCGTATCAACTTATCAAGGCAGGTTGGTACTTGGTAGGCTGCCGTTACGTCTATTGTGCATCTGAAACTGAAGCTGCAATATTCAAGGATCAAATATTCATCAGCGTTCTAAACAGTGCTGACCACTTTGTGGAGTCAATCTGTACTACTTTACGTAGTTATGTTGACTGAGTAACTAGCTGTCCAGCTTAGTTATTATGAGTCTTGACTGATAACTAACCATTCAGGTTAGCTATTATCAGTTCTGTGTCATTTCCCTTTAAAATTAGTTATATGTATTTGAAGGCAAAGAATGGTGAGCAATCAGCATAGAAAGAACAGTTGCTGTGGCAAAAAAGGTACCAAATCTGCTTCGTGCTGGTAAGAAGATTAAAATTGTTGCATTGGCAACAGAAGTTCTTGCTCTGATCCCGCACTTTCAGATGGCTGACAGGAGCATGGCAATGCAATCTAGCATCAAAACAAGTGAATATGAGATTGTTGAAGACAGAATTTTGCATGTTGCTCACCTTGTACTGTTGAGATAAAAGCTTGACTTTTCCTAAAAAAAAAGCTTGACTTAGGTTTGTACTGAATTCTATGAAGATATTTTTATAAAGCTTTTAACTCTGCTAAACAAGGCGAGCAGCATGCAGAATTCTGTCTTCCACATTCTTATATTCATCAGCATACACACTCCTCTATGTATTCTAGTTTCGGAGTACAATATTAGCCCATTTTACTTCGAAGCAAATGACTTGGTCAACCATGCAAGTAGACATTTCCCAAATGTTATTTTTAATTGGATTGCAGTTCTCAGTTCTGTTGATCCAATTCCACAGTGCAATATATATAAATGCTTTAGTATGTACTGTACAATACAATCTTTAAGTTTTGTCACAGTTTTAAAATCAAGGACTTTAGACCTTGAATTGGACTTGATAGTGATTTTCTTTCTAAAAGTTCATAGGGGCTTGTGGAAAACTTAACAAGGATCTGTTGTATACATAATCTACGTAATATCATTTATTCACATTGAGCCTGCCTTTTACCCTTCAAGATAGCCATTTGTGGTACATTTAGGTCAATACTTCACAAAACAGGAATATTATTAAGATTCACTTGCCCATGCTTATTGTTCTCTGTCTGCCACTTCATTAGCTTAGTTTTACACGCTCTTGTTCTTTTTACGCATGGTGTAATGTGAATTTTTTTGCCAGAGGCTTCACCATGATTATTATAGTAAATATTTTGCCATTTTTGTCAATCATAATAAGTATACTCTTGCCCTGTTTTATTTCTCTAAATCCTGTTTATTTATGCTTGATATTTGTGAGTTGTTATAAAATGGCTTTACTTGTTCATACCTGATGAATGCTTACCCTACTAGTTATTAAATTATAGCTGATAAGGGTGTAAGTAAAATTATTGGGCTGGCTACTTGGTTAGGACATAAAATAACTACTAGATGGGTCACTTTCTGACTGAGTAAATACTGTCTGCACCATGTAGAACCTAGAACCTCTACAGAACTGACGCTGAGGATTAGAAAACATTGCATGACTTATAACAGAGTTTCTCTAGTTGATGCTGAATGAGTTGTAACAGTTTTTCAAGATTATGACACATTGTTATGTGTTGTCTTGGCAGAAAGGTAGAGCAGCTATCTGAAGAGGTTGATTCACTGAAGGAAACCCTTGATAGGCATTCCTTGCGTCAACAAAAACGGATTCTGGAAGCAAAAGAAAGGGCAGAGCTTTTTGAGAGAGTGGTAAGAAATCCTTTAGGCAAAACTAGATTCTGTGTTCTACTAGTGTTAATAATTTAAAGAATTGAAACTTTTGCAGAATGGCGAGTCCTCACATGTCCTCCGAATATTTGATGATGAAGCCCAGGCAATGCAATCTGCTCGTAGCTCATCGCATATGCTTGAGGAAGCTTATGAAACAGGTGTGGCCATCCTTCACAAGTACGCAAACCAAAGGGATCGACTTAAGGTAAAGATCCATACTGAAGGTGGACAGCGAATTACTTATTACTGAAGACTTGGCATGTTAGTCTTTATATATAGCATTTGATGGTATAACTTCTCTCTGCTAATAGCTATCATCACTTCCAATGCAGAGTGCTCAACGGAAAGCTTTGGATATCCTGAATACAGTTGGTCTTTCAAACTCTGTTCTAAAGCTTATTGAGAGGCGGCACCGTGTTGACAAATGGATTGCCTATGCTGGTATGATCATCACGATAGTGGTGATGGTTGTATTCTGGCGGCTAACTCATTAGTGCTGCATTCTGCGTCTTGTCTTACTATATGAGATGTTAGTGCAAAACCATGTGAATAGTCAGGTAGCAAATTGTGAAGGTTCGTGCTTTGGCTTATGCACCATTTGAACCGATTAAATTGTCTTACACTGCGCTTCTATAATGTCAGGCCAAATTCAGGATTCAGATATACAGTGATGTAAGATCTACTTGTTAAGCCTAACATAGGATTCCATATATGTAAATTCTCAAACATTATAAGCACATAGCTATGTAGTTGATTTTGTTATAATTCTCTTGTAAGTGAAAACTTGATACTATATGTGATACTCCCAATTCATTTTCAAACTTATAATATTGTTAACTTGTCTATATCTGCCCACCGGTTTTGTTTTGTTGAGCATACCGTTGCTCAACAGCGCTCTAACTTTGTGAACATCTTCGTTATGGTATCTTAGCATGTAGTTGATGTTCATAATTTCAAGCAATAAGATGGTTTTGCCCGCAAATCATGTATCACGGTAAATTTATATGCTT
This sequence comes from Chloris gayana, assembly GCA_031894775.1. Lineage (NCBI taxonomy): Eukaryota > Viridiplantae > Streptophyta > Magnoliopsida > Poales > Poaceae > Chloris > Chloris gayana. The sequence goes on from JAUNZO010004715.1 coordinate 30,643, forward strand.
CGTCATAACTAAATGCTTTTCTTTAATCGACTGAATTTGTGGTGTGATTTTAGAAATCCCTTTCTTCGTCTTCCTCCTTTTCATCTCTATCGGGTTGATGTTGCTTGCCATCCTCTTTGCTTCACCTTGTTTCAATCACCTCTCATGGTCCATGGCTGAAGTTGTCACAGAGCTTGCAACAGAGAATATATCATGCGGGTTCGTTTGTTTGTCTATGTATGAACTTCATTGCTGTTATTATAGGATAGGGGGAGCTATTGGCACTATATAAAGTTATTATTACGAGTTATAGCACTTACAAATGATATATCAGAATAACTGTCCTCAATATAGTGCCTGAGGTTCCGAAATGAAACAGCTATGGAAGCTATATCTGTTCCTTGCTACAAGGTCCTTTGCCAACCTTGATTTTCTAGAACAATATGCCCATTTGGATTATACGCAAGCAGGGCAAGGCGAGGCTAATTGCTTGGTTGATAAGACATAAACGCATCTTATTAAGTACACGTTCATGACGATGTTAGTCTCAAAATTACAGAACTCCTTGAACAAAAAACTTGCTTGGAATTCTTTTATCTGAAACTAGGCACCATTTCTTTCCTATGAACAAGGGAGTTTTCAGTCCATTATACCAATCAGAAACAACAGCAGCAACAACAACAACGATTGTCCTTAGCAAGTTGTGGTAGGTTAGAGATGAAACCCATTAAACTCAAGGACAAGAGAAACAGAAAAGGAAAGTCAAGACAAAAATGATACAGTTAGGAGTAGAGAATAAAGAAAAAAAAACTCACGGTTCTCACACGTTGATTGCTAGTCTTCGAGTGTCCCTATCCATAGCTAATTCCTTAGAGATGTTCCACTCATTCAGGTCTCTCTTAACCTACTCTACGCCAATCAGAAAGCACAGAAAGGAGAAAATCTGAAGAACATGTAACGATAAGATGGACATGGATAATGATTGATCTGAGATGAAGGAAATTCAGTATTAATACACACCAAACCATGTTGTTTTTCTACTTTTTGGTTTCAATTCTTGTTGCTAAATTCTGAAGGAGAACCGACTCACATTTACTCTCATCAATTATATGATATTTGAATCACTGATGTTATCCAGAGTCTAAACTAGCAAAGTTAGCCTTTATTTATCACAAGACAATTACCTTGCTTAGCAAGGAAAGATATAGTAAACAACAAATAATAAATCCAACTTCATAACTATGTCAAATAACTGGCCATTGCTGGACAGCAAACAACAAATAATTCGTCACAACTGTAATGTCATGAAGGTAGAGATTTAACAAAGCTAATTTTGTCATCAAAGGCTAATTTTGTCATCAAAATGAAATTAGTAACATCACATTGACTCGAGTATATGCCGAATTACTATTAGCAAAAACGATTTTTCTCTTCATTTGTACATATATTGAACAACTCCGAACTTCATTTTATACGTGTCATATTTTCAATATTCGAAATTATTTTTTAATCTCTTTAGCAAACTGATAAATACCTTTTCGTCATGCCGAATAGAAGCTTGAAATTGATGAAGGCTGCCTGAAAAGTGCAAGGACAAGTGGCAAATTATGATGTGCAATACTGCATTGAGCCAATAAGGTATTGGTTGTTCAAGAAAAGCAATCCTCGTGAGAAGACTCAACTTCACTGCTTTAGAGTAAAAGAAAAAAACAAGCAATAAATATCTCAGAATTGACAGCCACCCAACTAGCAGGAGTCTTTGGATGTCAAGTTGGTCCATATCCTTTCACCTATCTGGGTCTGACAAGGGGCACAACAAAGCCTAAAGTAGAAGATCATGCCCCTTTCGTCTCAAGGATCGGGAGAAGAATATCAGCAGCTTCGACCTGGCTAACTATGGCAGGGAGAGGAACATACATAGACTGTGCAGTTGCCTCCATCCCAATCTATCACATGTGCACCTTGAGAATGCACCATACATCCATCAGCACATTGACAAAGCTAGAAAGCATGGATTTTGGAGGGGAACTGATGTGGCTGGAAATGGTAAACCTCTAATGGCCTGGGATAAAGTCACAACTTCAAAAAACAAAGGAAGTTTGGGAATAAAAAAATCTGAGAGTAATGAACGAAGCCCTACTTTTATAGCATCTACACAAATTCTATAACAAACATGATGTGCCTTGGGTCCAACTCATCTGGAATACCCATTATGCTAGTGGTCAGATCCCTCATGCAACAACAGAAAAGGGCTCCTTCTGGTTCAAAGACATAATGAGATTCAATGATCATTATATAGGTATAGCAGCAGAAAAAATAGGAAACGGAGATATAATTATGCTCTAGGATGATGTTTGGAATGACAACTATTTGACACACACAATGCCCCATCTTTATTCATTTGCAAATAACAAGAACATCTTGTTGGCGTCCTCTCTTCCGACGTCGGCGATGAGCTCACGGTGTTGGAGTCCGTTGTTGGGCACGTCCCCTGTCACGCATCGGTTTTTCCCGATGATTTCTCGAAGGATATGCGTTTGTTTTGTGTATAGATGTAGGTTGGTCGTGTGTGTGAGCGTTGGGTCGGGTCTCTGACTTGCTTGTATTCGCACACAGATACTATATTTGTATGCCAAGTTGAGAGGTTAAAAAAAGAGAAAAAAAGAAGAACATCTCAGTAGCACAATACATCAATAATTCTGAGATACATGAGCAGTTTCATCTACCACTATCCCAATGAGCATTTGAAGAACTGCATAATCTAAATCAGATCTTGTCTGAACTGCAATAGCAAGAGCAGGGAAAAGATGTCTGGTCATACATTTGGGGGTCTAGCACCTACACACCCAGTAAATTCTACAACTACAGCTTCCAATCAATTACACCTCCTCAGTCTTTCATTTGGATCTAGTAGATGAAAGTCCTAAAAAGATCAAAATCTTCATCTGGTTGCTCTTCAAAGACAGGGTCAACTCCAGGAACCTCCCCTCCTCCTGAAAAGAAAGAAATACAAGATAAATGACAATGACTACAGCTGCATCCTTTGCTCATCAGGGATAGGAGTACACCTATCACTTGTTCTTTCAGTGTCCATTCAGTGTTACATGCTAGCAATTCCTTAACATCCATGGGGATCACAACCTCTATTTCTTTGATACCATCCAACAGGCAAGAGATCAGTGACCCAATGACTATTTCATGACTGTTTTCTCCACAACAGCTTGGGAGATCTAGAAACAGAGAAATGCTAAGATCTTCAAAAACACCAACCCGATCTTTGTCTCATGGAAGGCAGCCTTTCTTAACTCCATGAAGTTGCAGCTGTATAGATACAAAGAGGAAGAAAGTACTAACTTAAAGAGCTGGATAGAATCCTTAGGCTAACTCTGTTGTATACTTGTAGAGTTTCAGCCCTTGTATAGCTAACTCCTTGTACAATTTGGCTACTCTTCTTTTATATATTAATATATCTAGCACAGTAGGGGCTTCCCCTACTGTAATTGCCTAAAAAAAACAATTGTTATCACGGTTAGAAACCTGCAGTATGCACATAATGAGGTTCCTGTTCTTAGAACTTATATGAGTTGCTTCGTTAAAGCTATTTCCCCCTCCCATGCTTCATAGTCGACTGCCATTTCAGAGTTCATAAAGGACTCTATTCTACACAAAGATTGCTATACTATGGATACACATTTAATCTATTAGTTCCTCCAGAGATAATATGTTCAGATCACTACAATTATTCATATTTCGCATCTGCTCATATAGCTCATCTAAAACCTCAAAGATCTCCGGAGCTAAAGGGTTTGATCTATCCCCAACCAGAAAAGGGGTGAACCCATTACCAAGATCGGCCCATGCCAACCCAGGTGACTTCATGACACCCAAGTCTCGCATAAGTTTTCTGACTGTTGCTAGCTCATTCCAGCAACCAGCTGCGGCATACATGTTTGCAATCAAAACATAGTGCCCAGCATTCTCCGTCCTCATCTCCAAGAGCCTCCTTGCTGACCTTTCACCAATTATTATGTTACCTTTCTCATGGCAAGCTCCAACTAATGCTGCCCACATTGTGGATGTAGCAGGGAAGGGAGTTTGGTTGAGAAGTTCCTCTGCCTTTTCCAATAGTCCAGCGCGTGCATATAGATCAACCATGCATGAATAGTGCTCCATCTGGGGCTTTATACCATACAGATTTACCATCTTATCAAAGAGCTCTTCTCCTTCATCCACAAGCCCCGAGTGGCTACAGGCAGAAAGTACAGTAACCATGATTATGTCATCCGGCATGATCCCACTGTCAATCATCTGGTCGAAAATCTGCAGGGCAACAGTTCCTTTTCCTTGCATTCCGTATCCTGCTATCACTGAAGTGTAGGATATCATGTCACGGTCATCCATGGTATCAAATACATTTTGCGCTACCAAGAGCTTCCCAGACTTGGAGTACATATCTATGAGAGAGTTCCACAGCAAACGATACCCTTTGAACCCATGCTTAATAATGTGGGTATGAAGCTCCCGCCCATGTTGCAGATTAGCCACACGGGCACACAGCGCAAGATAGGTGACGACAGTAACATAGTTAGGCTGCACGTCACTGCATACCATGTCATGGAAAAGTCTTGCAGCCTCTTCCGCGTCATCTGACAAAGCAAAACCAGCTAACATCGTATTCCATGTCACCAGACCTGGGGACCTAAGCATCTTAAACAGCAAGAGAGCACGCTCCATATCCTTGCACCTGGCATACATTGTGATCAATGCATTGCCTACGCTTTCAATGCCATTGCAGTGCATGCGAACTGCCAACCCATGAATCTCCTTCCCAAGCCTCAACCATCCTGCCCGTGAACAAGCATTTGATCCAATCACCAAAGTCACAAAATCAACCCCTGCACCACCCTTCACCATCTCACGAATCAGCTCAATTGCTGCCCTGTAATCACGCATCTGAATATACCCGCCAGCGACTGTGTTCCATGTTACTGAGTTCACCTCAGCACCCTCAGCCCGCATCCTACGGAAAAGCTCCACTGCCTCCCTCCACTGACCAGACGCCGCGTATCCCGAGATCATCGAGTTCCACGAAACCACATCCCTAAGTCCCATTCCATCAAACACCTTGCGTGCAGCGATGAGGTCCCCGCACTTGGCGTACATGGACACCAGCGCGTTCTGGCAGAACAGATGCCCGTCCATCCCGGCGTCGGCTGCCCGCACGTGCACCGCCCGCCCGAGCGCGAGGTCCTGGGCCTCGGCGCAGGCGCGGAGGACGGAGGGGTATGTGAAGGCGTCCGGGAGCACGGCGCTCTCGGCCATCTCCTGGTACGCGGCGAGCGCGTGCCGCGGGAGGCCGTGGCCGAGGCATGCGGAGATGAGGACATTGTAGGGCTGCGGGCACGTAGCGCCGGCGGCGAGGGAAGAGGCCGCGGGGAGGAGGGAGGGGTGGTGGGAGTAGAAGGAGAGGAGGCGGGGCAAGAGGAGCGGGTGGCGGGAGAGGCCGAGGGAGAGGGAGATCGCGTGGAGCTGGAGGCCGATGCGGAGGTCGGAGCGATGGAACTGGAGGAGGTAGGCGATGGGGCGGAGGAGGAGGTGGGTGGCGGCGGTGGCGGGCGGGAGGTGGACGTGGAGGCGGGAGAAGGCGAGGAGTGGGACGGGGAGGAGGCGGAGAGCAGAAAGGCTGGAGAAGGACGCGAGGAGGGAATGGAGAGAGTCATCACCGCCGGCTGAGGTCGATGCCGGCGGCGGCCATGGTGAGCGCGCCGCTGCGGCGGACATGACCCGAGGGCCGAGTTTTTTTTTCTTTTTTCTTTTTCAGGGCCGAGGTTTTTGAACAGAGATTTGCTCTATGAATAGATGGCTTCAGATTTTTGCTATTTTACCATGAATTGGATAGGCTTAGCTATAATACTCACGTTTTGTTGAACTTCCACGAATTTGGTGCACTCAACGGTGAAATGCTCGTGATCATTTCTTTTTTATGACATTGCCCTGCCCATGGATTGAAATCCCGGTCGGAATCCGGCCGGATTCCACGGATTCCGGATTTCCGGTCCGGACCGGGACGGCCAGATTCGATTCCGACCGAAACCAGACCTGGATACTGTAGCAATCCGGGATTCCGCCGGAATGACCGGGATTCCGGACCGGTTTTGTCGGGATTTTTTCCCGCTACAGTCCGGGATTTCAATCCATGGCCCTGCCTCCTCTTTCCTCTCTCTAGCTGCCTCCTCCGAGCGTCGTTGGCATCGTTGTTAGCGCTATTTTGACGAAGTCCATGTTCTCGATGCCATTTTGACCAAACCATATGTTCAAGAGTGTTGTAATAGCAAATATCGCGTAGATGGCCATGTCATTCTCGTTATCTCATTCCCATTCTACGGTTTATATTAACATTTAAGCTTCCAACTTTGAATAATAAAAACATTCAATTATTTTGGTGATACAAAAGTGATGTAGTGTATTTTATAATTATTTATATTCTTACTGGACAAGTTTAATACTTTTTAATCAATTATAAGTATGAGATCATTAATTTCTTTTACACCGTATGCGTGACATTTTAGTCCGTGTAGTGGGATTGAAGCTCTAATCCACTTGAATGAGCTCCAATGCTTCTTATTTTTATTTTTAAATACATGTGAGCTTGCAACCCAAATGAGCTGGCTCTAGCTGGTATCAAGCCAAGCTAAGTCAGCATTTCAGCTTGTTCAATTTACAAGCAGAGCCGAACCGAGGCAGCTCGGTTTAGTTTTGAGACCGAGGCGAGCTGACTTGTCATCTAGGCCTAATTTGCACCAATGTACTGGTGCTCTAATATTCTCATCATCTATCACATCATGAATCATATGAAAATAGTCTCTCTAATCTATTATAAGATTTCTTCATCTCCTATGCCTTGTTTTGTTATATAAAAAGGTTATTATTAACGGCGGTTGTCTCCACCAACCACCGTTACAAAAGTGTTTTTAACGGCTGTTGGTGATGGGCCGCCGCTACAAACCTCCATTTATAACTGCGGAGGCGTAGCGACGGCCCGGCCTGCTCGACGTTATAGGGTCATTTGACCAGCCGCTACAGTGAGTCAGTGTGGTAGTGCCTCCACCATTTTCTTCCTCTACAAACATAAGCGATTTTGCTAGTTCCATATAAGCATCACATCACGACAAATGAAACTATGTTTAACATACAATAATTCTTCTTATTTCTGACGCACCATGTAGCTTATTCAAAATCAGTTCCGATTATGGTCCCGACACATTCACTGATTTCTACACAGAGTTGTTTAGCAAAACAGTATCAAAGTTAACAGATAGTATGTACGAAGTAGTGCTCACCACAGAACAGGCATATCCCATTATGAAACATTCCATTTTTTCTGGGTCGTGTTGTTGCAATGTCAAAAGTATAACTAGATGATTTCCCCGCGTACGGTGCTGCGGGATTTCTAAAAATACGTAACATGGAGGACACTAAAGAGAGAAAATATCACAATGTTTGCTTCAATACCAGATTAGAAGTATCTGTAGAGAATACCAAGCAGAAAAGCTTTTTATAGAATCCATGAAAGGATTTACTATCCTGATGACAAATTTTAAAAGATTTCACTTTTCTCTAATGTCGCAAGTTTAAAAATTAGCAAGAATGCGTGGATCAGGGCAGAAGCACTATAGAAGAAAAAAAACTGATGTGTAATGGAAGAAAAAGGGCCAAGATAGGAGTAATTTTTCCTGAAAGTTTCTGCAGAGTTTGTCGAATAGTTTATTTATTACAAAATTTATCAAAAACATCGATACAAAGTTTGGTTGTAGAATTTTGATGCAAAGTTTATCTACAAAAGTGCTGCAAACTTTGGAGGATACTTTACAAAAACGGAAAGAATGGAAAGTTGTAACTATAGGAAAAGAATGGGTAGGCCTGTGACGTGTGCAAAAAGACGTAGAGTCGTCTCTGGCTACGAATTGGACACGCGGGATCTCGTGTTCCCGACCTACGAGCAGAACCGCGACGTGTGGAACAGCGAGCTCGTGGCGCATGCAGTACGTGCGGGACCACTTCGTGCTCTGGCGGGTGGACGCCGCCAACCACAATGCCCACGACGAGGCCAGCAAGGTTTGCTGTCACAACAAGCTGCAGGCTGCAGCTGGAGAAGCTCCCCGTGGTGGTCGTCGTGGACCCGGTCACCGGCCAGGCCATGGCCACGTTGTACGGGACGTCCAGAGACCCCAACGACTTCCTCGTGGCTGTCAGGCCGTACCTCACATCCAAGCCGGTCATGCCTGCATCGTCATCGGCTGCCGCTCAGCCGGTCCAGCAACAACCGGCGGCAACAACGACGACCAATGATGCTCCGACGAGGAAGGATGAGCTCTCAACTGAAGGAGACACCTCCTCCGGCTCTGGTTCAAGAACAGCAGGATTAGGGCGTCCACATTCGTTGTTATTGTCTGTAATATTTAACAGATAAGTTAAAAAGATAGAATAGAAGTAGCCTAGCTACAGCACTCTGTTAAAAATAAATATGGACCCACTTGTCGGAATTTTTTATTAACCTAATTGTGACGTGAAGCTTGCCAATACCATAGATTTAGTGTTGGGACCCATAAGTGTAGTGTCACACCCAGTTTTAAGAACAAAACTGAATGCATAACTATGTATGTGCCAGGATCAATTTTTCACACACATAGAGATAAAAGTGAAGTAACAAGTAAAAACCATGTTATTATTATATCATAAGTAAATTACAATACCCGAATTATTACATGCCTCACAAGGCAAAAACACAACGCAGTGGCACGCCATCACTCCACAGGCAGATCAACCGGGGAGTCGCACACCTAGTAGTAATCCTCGTCAAAGAAGTCCAAGTCTTCATCATCCGAGCAGCAGTATATGTAGCAAAAACAGGAAAGTAGCACGCGTGAGTACATAACGTACTCAGCAAGTGGGGAAAAATTATGACATGCAAGCTTATAGAAGGAAAGGCTAACATAAAGTTTATTGCATAGAAAGCACCTATGTCTAAGTTCATTTTTATTAAAACAACCTATTTGCTACGTTAAGACACCAACGAGGTTACCCCACACTGTTGCACGATCATGAGTTACCCCACTTGTACCAACACCTTGGGTTACACCACCCAAAAACCACTACAGGTTATCCCACCCGTAGTAATCTACGAGTTACACCACCCGAATCTGGTTACCCCACCGGATCCAACCCAGCCCCCTAGTCCATGTGAAAGGTCCATGTCGCTCGTGACCGTGAGCACGAGCTGTTATAACAGCTTTACACTCTGCGAGAGGTTGCACAACTTTACCCACAGGTTGGTGATTCCATCACTATTCGGTGACTAAAGTCTCCATGTTGCCAAAACACTTCCGTAGGTGTAAGGCCAAGAGATCACCACATGATCTTTCGGAGAGCTCCCCGACTTGCAAAACGCCCACGCTAAAGGTTTCACCGCTGCGGAAGTACACCCTTCCTACGAGAGGCCCCTCTCGGCGCCGTGGCTTGAAGTACACCCTTCCTCGCCTCGAATCCGGAAGTACACCCTTCCTTCATCCTTCCTCGACGCCGCAGAACCGGGAAGTGGTCTCCTACTTAACCAAGCCTACCCATATCAGCCCTGTGCTTTGCGCTGTTGTCATGGTTACGCGTTCCACGAACCGGTCCTTAGAATCCCAAACAGGCATTACCACAACCAAATGGTACTATACCAAGTACCCGTGCATACCCGCACCATCATCATCATCCTCCTGTTGGGATTACCCTAGTTCCATGTTGCTAAAAAGAGATTAACCCCATGATGATTAAGTTTAAGTGAAATAATTAATCAATATTATTATTTATCATATTTTAATCCCCACAAAGCATTCTAAGCATGACGTACCCTCGTCTGTACTACTACACCCAAACCAGGCGACAAGGAAAAGGATCACAACAAATTCTAATAAACCCTAACATGGGATTCAAATTAGACGAGGCATGCATAAAATTAAGTTCGGATAGATAAGAAATAGGAGCAAAGTGCATCAAGGACACTTGCCTCTTTCCACGTGCTGCTGCTGCTCAGATTCTTCAAACTGGTAGTCTTGGAAATTCTCCACGAGCTCGCCCTCTAAACGATCGTCAAATCGGAAAAACAAATGATAAAACAAACATAAGAAAAACAGTACAATAAACAGAGGAAAACAGTATGTTTATGCAATAATTGAAAAGAGTTCGTCGCTACGAGAATTTTGGTTTAAAAATCAGCTAAATCGAGTTACGGTTTAAAAGATATTAATATTAAAATTTAAAGGTTCTAGGCGCTATATTTCAATTAAACCTAAATTTAAGGGGCTAGTAGGTAAAAATTACACACTCGGTAGGGCTGCGGGATAATTAAACAAAACTATTGAGGTTTAAGCGCAAAAACTCTAGAACTAGTCCGGATCTGCGGTTTCTATTACGCAAACCCGTGGCTAAACCGCAAAATGCTCGTAAAAGATTTTCTTTGAATTATTTTTAAACGGAAATCCCATGGACTAGGTCCATGCGATTATGGACTGCAGAGACTTGCTGGACTATGGTTCACGATACATCGGGGTGGCACAGGCGGCGGCGCTGTTGGAACCGAGGATTGCCGCACAAGAACAGGAGACACACAATTTGGTGGGCATCGGATACCTCTTAGCGATAAATGCCAGGACTTTTTCTCTGTATTTCTCTCGGCTCAAACAAATACATAGAGTACATGGCGTTTTATAGCCAGCAACACCTAGCAACTAACTCCCGCGATCAAGCCACACACACGCACTATCTTCGGCGACCTGCTCTTATAACGAACGTGAGCCATTCGCCTTCCGTAAGACCCGGGCGCTCTCCACATTGAACGCAACCATGCCGTTCGTACTCCGCTTCCTACGTATGTTACCGAATCCTAACCAACTTGGAGAATCAATCTGCTCTATCTAATCGCACTGCAACACACGCAGCTGCCATTCTAAACACACGCACACACGTGCTAACAAACTAATCTAACACATACGTGCAAGTCAGGACGATTAGTGCTAACAAGCGCTACCACGCAGAGCTCACTCGACAAAACGTCACTCCAGTGGTTGAAGGGAATAGGGCGAGGAGGGAGAGAAGCTTACTGCGGACTCACCAGAGAGGTTCACGGAGTGGCACGAGGTTGAGAAGAGGCTCGCGTTGAGAGGGATGGTGGAGCTCCGTTTTGGTTGACGCGAAAGAGATTGCAGCGGCGACAGCTTGACGGGAAGCTACTCCAGAGCAGCGGTGTAGTTCTGCGAACCCGACAAGGGAGTCATACAGGAGAATAGGAGTTCCACGGCAGCGAATTGATAGCGGCAGCACGTCTTACCGACAGCGGGGAGCCGGGGAGAGCTTCGATTTGTTGCGAAGGAAAAAGAACTTGCTTGCTCTGCAGAGGGGAAAAAGCACGGCGAGATCTTGGCTCTATTTATAGAAGAATCCTGGAGAGGAGGTGAACAGGTTGAAGCTCGTCGGTGAATCAATGACTCTACGGCCATTAACGCGCACTAGCGCGCACTGAGGTGCTGCTGTGGGCACCGGGGCTCGTGAGTGGGGAAGGGGATGCAGGTGAGAAGCACTGACGGCGTCGGTTCGCGAAGAGATGCGGGAACGGGGAGAGAAAGCAGCAGCGACGGCGGTTGCTTCTCCAGGCGGCGGCGGCGGTGTCGCTTCGTTTGTCTAGAGGAAGACGAAGCTGGCTTGCCTGCTGGGCTTCCTGGGCCGCGCCCTTGCTGAGCACAAGGTTTGTGATAAAGAAATTAAGTGGCCCACGTGGTTTGAGGGAAAAAGAATGGAAAAAGAAAAAAAAAAAGAAAAAAATGAGAGGGAGATGATGAGCGCTAGGCTTATGGCCAACTAGGTTGACTCGGCCGTATATAAAAAAAAATTCTTAGTTTGTTTTTCCAAGATTTAAACAAAGATTTAAACACCAAATAAAAACAAAGGTTTAAACTACGGTTTGGGAAATAAAATAAAATGCACATGATATGCAAAATGCAACCTAAATTAATATTTTATTTAGAGAGAAAAGAAAAAAATATAGTTAATCTAGACTATCTCAAGAAATGATAATTCTTACTTGACATTTTTATGTTTCGAAAAACAGGATGTTACATGTAGTCAAGTCTATCTCTACATAACTTTAAGCTTGTCAATATCCTAGCTGTGCTGCCATAACTAACTTCCCTCTCTCTCTTATTTTTTTATTGTTTAGCTCTGACTACAGCTAGCTATACTCCACCATTGTGGAGGCCCTTAAGGTGTACACACTTGTTGTTGTCTGCAATATTTAACGGATAAGTTGAAAAGATAGGATAGAAGTAGCCTAGCTGCAGCACTCTGTTAAAAATAAATATGGACCACTTGTCGGAATTTTTTATTAACTCAATTGTGACGTGGAGCTTGCCAATACCATAGATTTAGTGTTGAGGACCCACAAGTGTAGTCAAGTCTATCTCTACATAATTTTAAGCTTGTTAATATACTAGCTGTGCTGCCACAACTAACTTCCCTCTCTCTCTTATTTCTTTTATTGTTTAACTCGGATTATAGCTATACTCCACTATTATGGAGGCCCTAACAAGGCCCTTGGTGCCGCTGCACCTCCAGCGGTCGTTGAGCCGGCACCGCCACCAGCAGGGAAGGTTTGCAAGCTGCGAGTATGACTGCCGGCTGGCCGTGTGGTCACCAAGGAGTTTGACGGTGGAACCACAGTGGCGGCGCTCTTGGCGTATTGCCGGTCGGAGCTGGGCGAGGCGGGGAACAAGGCGTTCCGCCTGATGCGCATGGTGGGCGGCACGCGGGAAGAAATTGCCGACCCCAGCGTTTCCTTTGACGACTCGGGCCTCCACTTGTCCACCGTGTCCGTCCTTCTCTTGGCTAAATCTTTGTTGCTGTACTATTTATTTTTTAGAGAAGTGCACAACTTGTGTGCAGTGTCAAGTCAGTAGGCCAGAAATCTCAACGTAGAATATTTTCCAGTAGTGGAAGGTATAGTATGTTCGGTTCTAGTGAACCTATTTATATATCAATGCAGAACTATCCAAGTTCTGTTTTTCACTTTTAACTAGTACCAGGGAGCCCTGTGAGCAATTTGTTTTGATGATGTTTATTTAATTGAAAAACCACCTCATATCTCACCTTGAGTTTACTATTTTCACTCATAAATCTTTTTGTTGCAAATTCACACCCACACACTAGATTTTGTTACAAAAATCACCCTAATTTAAACATGTTTAATAGGTCGACTAGCCCAATGTGCTAAGAGTGGCATGTCGTGTTATTTAGCCGAAATGTGGGGAATTCCTATATATTGAGATTGATCTTTAGGAGTCGTCTGAGAGATCAACCCGTTAGGCTCGTTACACTGGGTTGTGATAGCCCAACAATATGAATGTGATACTATCATTTAAAAAAGTAGAGTCAACATTTTCTTGGCATAGAATATTCAGAATATTTCCCTAAAAAAAGATTTTTTTAAAAAAATCAACATTTACTAGTGCTCATGTAAAAGAATAGTCTCTTCCTTGTACTGCATGCTGATACAACTAGTGCTTCACACAAATAACTGACTACCCAACACCACTAATGTTTTCTTATCAAAAATAAATTAATTATTTACTTGTGGTGACTGTGAATTTAAAAAATAATCGGTCTAGTTTCGAAGGTGTTTATATAGGTAGGGGTGTGCATATCGTTTTCATAATCCTGCATCGTGTGCCTCAAAACTGCTGGAAGTTTAGCCGCTTCAGTGTTTAGGAGCTTACTACACTGTGGTAAAACTTATATCCGATAATTAATGGAATATTTGATACACATTAAATGAATTTTTCAAATTTGAGAAATTCAAAAAAAAGTGGGCACAAAACTTCTAGATCTCTCAAGTTGAAAAAAACCAGAGGCAAATATGTATTAAGAATATTTTTTTGGCAGTTATGTTTTGTTCAAAAGGTTTAAATGCTTCAAGTTCCAGACCTGTACACGTTGGGCTGCGATTTTATGTTCAACAAGAGAATGCGGCACGCTTATTCATCCTCAATAAATACGGTACCTTGCATTGCACGGCCTTTGGTTAAAAAGAAAGAAATAACCTGGAATAGAAATAATGAATCCCGTGGATGTTAATTCGAAGCTGCAATCTGAACACAAGCGCAAGTTTCCCGAAAGGCACGTAGAAGAGCGCATACACAATGCATACAAAATTGCCAGCACGTAATTGAGATGTCAGGTCGGTTCCACCTTCCCTATATAAGAACACGTTTATCTGTCCTCAACATCACTGCACTTCCATTGCCCACTGACAAGAGAAAAGAACTGGGAGCTACATTACTTCCAACATCGCCATGGCAACCGGATCACCACTAGTGCTGCTGATGGCACTATCTGCAGCCATGTTCGTTGTTGGATCGCACGCCAGCGGCATCGCGATCTACTGGGGTCAAAACGGCGGCGAGGGCTCTCTGGCCGAAACCTGCGCCACGGGCAACTACAAATTCGTGAACATAGCCTTCCTGGCGGCATTCGGCAATGGCCAGCCGCCGGTGTTCAACGTGGCAGGCCACTGCGACCCTACCAACGGAGGTTGCGCGAGTCAGAGCGGCGACATCAAGTCGTGCCAGAGCCGTGGCGTCAAGGTGATGCTCTCCATCGGCGGCGGAGCTGGCAGCTACTACCTGAACTCGTCCGACGACGCCAGGAACGTCGCCACGTACCTCTGGAACAACTTCCTCGGTGGCCAGTCTTCTTCTCGCCCACTAGGTGACGCGGTCCTCGACGGCATCGACTTCGACATCGAAGGCGGCAGCAGCCAGCACTGGGACGACCTTGCCAGGTACCTGAAAGGGTACAGCAACTCTGGCCGGAGAGTCTACCTGACCGCCGCGCCGCAATGCCCGTTCCCTGACTCCTGGTTGGGCGGCGCACTCAGCACCGGTCTGTTCGACTATGTCTGGGTTCAGTTCTACAACAACCCTCCCTGCCAGTACAGCCCAGACAGCATCGCAAACCTTGCCAACGCATGGAAGCAGTGGATTACCGTTCCGGCAAAGCAGATCTTCCTCGGTCTCCCGGCGTCTCCTCAGGCGGCCGGGAGCGGGTTCATCCCGGCTGATGACCTCAAGTCCAAGGTGCTACCGTTGATCAAGAGCTCGCCCAAGTACGGAGGCATCATGCTCTGGTCCAAGTACTACGATGACCAGGATGACTACAGCGCTTCAGTGAAGAGTGATGTTTAAACTGGGTACTTGAGAGCAGAGGATGGTCTCTGTCATTGTGTGCTAATTTCTTTGTGGTATAGTGCTGTGTAATCCTTCCTTACCGTTCTGGTTTCGGATTAGTTTGTAAAATAATGCGTTGATGATGATGGGATTCCCAGGATTGAGTACTTCGGGATGATTTTTTTTGTTATTTTCTCTTCTTATCTGGTTATTTAGATGTCTCATATCCTGTAGCAAAACAATTAAGAGCACACAGAATATGTTATAATATCATTGTGCAACAAATTGATGTATAAGAAAAACATGAACAAAGTCCAAAAAAAGGAGTGAATCATGTCAATAGTAAAATGTTTTAATGGGTCATGTAATCCACAATAGATTATTCAGTTGTACTATTTGTGCTAATTTCTTTTTTGTTTCTGTGCATGAGATGTCTTACACAAGTTGTAGCTACACCTTAAATGTCGTATATAATGCTACAAGACGCATATTTATCCATCTGTATCTTTTTTCATATATTTTTTTAGCATTTTTGAGGTTGGTGCCATGGTAGTAAGAAAACTCTGTGACTATCAAAAACACCATACACGATCTTTCTTTTATTATGCAATCACTTTACTTTTAAATATCGTTATGAAGTTATTGAAAATATAATCCAAGGCCATGTTCGGTTGGACTTATTTCCAGCAAAATGGCTTCTGCAGCATAAGCTAAAAAACGGTCCAGCCGAACAGGCCCCAATATAGAGGGACAAACATGATAACAAACACACACTAGGTATGCTACAGATACACCTCCTAATACACTTTTTTTTAACAAAAGCAAATTTAAAAGAAAATACTGTGGATATTACTTGTTATCCCACCAAGACACAAGTGGTCTTTTTGAGCTCATATACTGTCATATTCTTCAAATCAAAAGTATTTTTTGGTTTGTTTCCATTTTCAAGTGCATGACTTTTCATACCACGTCTGAACTCTGAACCCTATGCAATTCAAGTGGCCGACGAGTCGTTCCAAGAATTAAGACTACATTCCAAATGACTTCGTCCAATACTGGATGCTTACATGTGTACACACGTCATCTTATACCTCATATAGATATGTTTTAAAACTACAACACGGTCGATCGGGTATCTATATTCAAATTTCCAGTAGAGAGTTCTACTCCAATTCATGTCGTCCGCATTTTCATATTTTAACTGTTCTGCCCTATGTTCATGTCCTGCCTAGTCACCACTTGCTGCTTATGGTTATTAATTACGAGTTGCGACCATCCGTTAATATGATTGATACTTCTTCAATACAGAATTTCACACTTCGGCGTAACTGCAGAGTTATAAGATATATACACCACAGAATGATTTCATACAAACCGAATTTCAGACCTAGGGATAACGTTCACGTTACTTTGAAGCTGCTAGCGGAATCCGTTCATGCCTGTCCACACGCTGGCTAATCCGCCCAACAAACTACGGAGGACAATAAAAAATAGCGGCACAAATTCCAGACAGCCCGTTCCTTCTCACTATATAAGAGAAATCCTTCCAGTCCCATGTCATCACCCCCAGGCCCCAGCAGAGCAGAGCAGCTACAAACATTTGCTAGTAAGAATAGGAGTTTGTGTCAATATGGCATCGGCTGCGCAACTGCTGCTTATAGCAGTAGCAGTTATGCAGATTATTGGGTCACAGGCCGGGGGCATTGCTATTTACTGGGGTCAGAATGGTGGCGAGGGCACGCTGGCTGACACTTGCGCCACCGGTAACTACAAGTTTGTCAACTTGGCCTTCCTGACCACCTTCGGCAACGGGCAGGCCCCGGAGCTCAACCTGGCAGGCCACTGTGACCCGACCAACGGCGGGTGTGCAAGTCTGAGCGCTGACATCAAGTCTTGCCAGAGCCGTGGAGTGAAGGTCATGCTCTCCATTGGTGGTGCGTCAGGCAGCTACTACCTTTCCTCATCCGAGGATGCCAAGAATGTCGCCACCTATCTATGGAACAACTTCTTAGGCGGCCAATCATCTTCCCGCCCGTTGGGTGATGCGGTCCTTGACGGCATTGACTTTGACATCGAAGGCGGCACCAATCAGCATTGGGATGATCTTGCCAGGTACCTCAAAGGTTACAGCAACTCCGGCAGGAGGGTGTACCTGACTGCAGCACCTCAGTGCCCCTTCCCGGATGCCTGGGTGGGAGGTGCCCTCAACACCGGCCTCTTTGACTATGTCTGGGTGCAGTTCTACAACAATCCTCCGTGCCAGTATAATTCCGGTACTTCTAATCTGGCCGATGCATGGAAGCAATGGCTCTCCATTCCAGCAAAGCAGATCTTCCTCGGCCTGCCGGCGTCGCCTGAGGCGGCTGGGAGCGGATTTATCCCGGCTAATGATCTCAAGTCTCAGGTCCTGCCTTTGATCAAGAAGTCAGGCAAGTATGGAGGGATCATGCTGTGGTCCAAGTACTACGATGACCAAGACGATTACAGCTCCTCAGTTAAGAGCAATGTTTAAATGGGTTGCCTAAGAATATCTATATGTACTTATGCTTTGTGAGATCTTTCTTCTGCGTTTCTGGGAAGCAGTTTGCATTTGTATAAATAATAATTGAGGATTGGACTGGACATATAATGCAATCTCATGCCCCGCTGCTACTTCACTATGCTTGTGTATTTTGTTTCATAATAACTCGAATCAGTTAGCTTTCCTAGTTTACAGAAAATAATACGCAAAATCAGGAATACCTACGATGTCTCAACTCAAACCATGTAGATTCCTGCAGGTAGCAGAAAATGCTACACAAAAGTAGAAATACAATGAAGTTCATAATATTTGAAAATGACATTTATTTTTTATAACAATTTTACAGTAAAAGATTTAGATGCCCAAGTCAAAGGAAAAAAGTGTGCTTCAAGAGGTACGGATAAATCATTATCCTCTGCAGAAAGCAGGATTACAAAAATGGTGGTTATCTACACATTATGCTTGCATTTTCCACAGATAATATTATATGGCATACAGCTGACAGAGGAAATGACAAGCAATGCTAGTTGGACACATACTCAAGCTTCTACTCTGTCCTGAATATACGTTCTATCGTCAACCAATGCTTCCACACAGTGAAACATAGTGTTGTTCTTCTAAGAACTGTGCAACCCTCTACACAATGAGCTACATGTTGAGGTGTTACGGCTTCGAGCCAGTAGCAAGGTCAAATCCAGGCGGAATAAATACAACGTCATCCCATTTTGAGGAGGAGCTATCCTGCAATATGCCGTTTATTTTAATGGCACAGCAGAAAGAAAAACATAATATGCTATCTTATAGCCTACGGACAAATCTACAGTTGAAAATATGTGGTATGTGGAATCACAGGACAATAAGTTAAAGGTGTGCAGAAGACACGTAAATATTACAAAACTTTCATACCAAATTCAGCACAATCGGACTACATGATGGTAAAGTAGAGAACTTAGCATCAAAAGGCTGTGGTCAATCTATCTATGATTATTAGAATTTGAAAGGAAAAGACAATGACTTTTGAATGGGACTATATGCATTTAGGCGTACCTTCATGGATTTGATGATATCCTCTAACGATGAAACCTAAAAGCATGATTGAGTCAATACTTGATACAGCATTTCAAGTATAGAGTGTAAAGACAAGCCATGATTTGATACCTGAGTATCGCCAACCCTAACAGCAGGGTTAGGTTTTTGCTGATCGCGAGAGGTCCGGTGCAGTGAGTTATCCAAATCCTCCTATGCATTTGCAAGATAAGAGAGAATACAAACAGAATGATACCTCGTTCATGAAAGTAAAAGAGAAATGAGTATCTCCCCAACCTTTCTGAAGAAAGCTGGGCGATATCTCTTGTTGTCACTCATCAGGACCAAGCTCCTTGACTACAAATTAAGTAGGGATTCATGTCATGCAGATAATATCCATATGAAAAGTCACTACATAGCAACGATACTCCATAACAATGAGCTAAGAAGAACTTTGCACAATTGTAGATGCTGAAATTCTTGTGGAAGTACTGGGGTCTGTTGCTGTGATGCTTATCAGTCCGATATCGAAAGAAAAACAGCCAGTGGGTATGGCATGCTGCGCAAATGCCAGTAGTGGTGCATGATTATAGACAGAATAGGGTAGCAGGATTTGAGCTACTATTCATGAAAGTGATCACTAAAGAATCCGAGGGATAGAAAACCCTTCTATTTTGATAAAAAGAAAACTATCTTTATACATCGATTTGTTTAATCAATTGAGCATTGGCATCCAAGTATAGGCTAATGGAGTAAAACACAAACATTCATATCCCTTTTAACATTTTTACTTACTAGTGCATATTTTAATCAAGGGTTATATTCTAAACTTTGTATCACCAGATACTACTTATAAATTGTATAAGCTGTAATCAGGTTTGTTTAATCCAAATTTTGATGCTAATGCTAATTCCATTTCTCTTGCTCGACCCAGTACAATGTAAACATAGTATATATCTTATGAGGATATTCAAACCTGAAAAACTGGAACTCCTGGAAATCCTTGTCTGGCATACAACCCTTCTTCTTCCATCAACTGCAAAGGCAAGTTCATCGAGCCAACTAGTTACAACAATGGTCAATGGTCATCATGTTAAAGATGTCAAAACGGGATCTGCTAGCACAAATTTGTCTCTCAATTCAGAAATTGACATTCTGTAACAGCGTTAGTACATAGCTTGGAGACGACGAATAAATTAAGCCGATTTCATAAACCATGACAGGCATTTTTCTGTATCTCAAAACCTTTAACACCAAAATCTGCTAGCTACAGCAAAGAAAGTAAGACATGGCGGAGCAGCATGTTAACTTTTATTTCAATTTTCATTTAACATCTGTTGCATTTTAACTCAATTTCTTCTGATATTTGTTCATTAACCTTTATATTAGTCATTGCAGTAAAGCATCTGAATTGATAAGCAACACATTATAGTGCCTGATAATATAAAGAAAACTAATTCTATTTGTTAAGTTGTAGAATAGAAATGCTTTCAAAATTGTAGAGTATGCATAAAGCAATTAAGATTCTATAACTGAAATAGGAGATCCTTTTCACTGTTACATATATTCAATATATGTATAAGATGAGGAAACATAAAAAAAGAGTGATTTTGTCTCCTACTCACATGCACGTCCATCTGTTAACAAAGATTCTCACCTTGATCGCATTAGCCACCTCAGATGAATCAGGGAGAAATCGAAATGCTACACCATCAGACTTTAGTTGGATAACCTAAAAGCAGAACATAGACAAGATATAAATAAGATACAACAAATTGAAGAAAATATAATTTAGAATTTGGGAGCTATAAGAAGCTTCAAATAACTGAGATTCATTGTTTCCATGTCCTCCTTGGCAGATGTCCTAGGGCTGGCTGTTTCCCTTTGATTCCCATCCCCAAGTTGTCATCAAGTTGCTTTGCTTTGGAGTTTGGAATCAAATTTGAGATATGTTTGGATGTTTTTCAATAAGAGTTTTGGCAGTCTAATTTGCATTCTGTAATAAGGGTACATTCATGTATTTCATATTGTGTATCCCCATAGCTATAAATATCAGGGACATTTTCAACAAAAATAAGCGTGGGGCACCAACCTGTTCATGTATGATTACCGGATCATTGTAGTTTGAGGCATAAATAAAAGATATGAGTTCAGATAGTTCAGCCTAAGTAACATAATATTAGCATCTCTCTTACCAATTTTGTCGTTGCTTGTTCTACAGCGAACTGCAACAAGTTCAACATTTAGGATTTTAGGCATTTCTACAAGTAAGCTGGGTCATATGCACATCACCGCCATTCCTTTCGCAGCTGAGCATTTTAGATTCTAGTAAAATGAAAGCCCATAAATTACACGTGACCCTGATTTATTGCTAGAGAAATGAATTCGAATCCAAGCCATCAACTGTAGGCATACTGAAGCAAAAATGATGAATGTAGCAACAATCTTAAGGGAAAGATGCTACATTCATCAATTCTAATGAACATTCCAGAGCATCCCACCAGGTGACACTTTTAATATGTGCATCTTTCCCTTATAAGAGCATCGGACTACAGACATGGCAACTGATGGCACAACATATTTTAATATGTGCGCCCGTGTACACTACTAAGACAACAGCATCGGGCTCAGGCATTCCGTCGAGCAGTTTGAAGAGCATGGTCATACTGAGTTAGATTTGCAACACCGCTGCAATTTCGAAAACTCAATCACTGGAAACGAACAAGAACTAGAGCGCGTGCTCCCAGAACAACAAATGAACAGGTAACACGTTCTGAACCAAGAGCGAGAGCGCACCAAACCTTGTTGAGCGCGACGGGCACGACGCTGGAGCCGGCGCGCATGTCGCCGTCCATCTGCGAGAGGAGCGCGTCTGCATCCTCCTTCCGGAAGCAGAGCAGCCCGAGCGCGGGAGGAGGCCTCGAACCCTCGCCCCTTTCCTCTCCTGCGCCGGTAGACGACACGAGCACGAACTCGTGGGCGGCGTTGGCGAGCGCGTACACGGGCACCCCGGCGAGCCGCTCCTCGATGTCCGAGGCAGGAAGGGCGGCAGCGGCGGAGGACGAGACCCGTGTATGCGCCGAATTCGGTGAAGGGATGCGGGCCCAAGGCGGCGGTGGAGGGAGGACACGGGGGAGGGATGAGAGGAAGGAGGTGAGGTGGGCTTGGATGGGGGCGAACGGGTTGGGGATGTGCGGGCGAGGCCTATCGTTTGGATTCAGGTTGGAGGTGTTGGTGGCGGCGGCGGCGGTGGGGTTGTTGAGCCATGGGAACTGGAATTGAAAGGGCATGGCGATGATTCGCGCGTGGGGCAGAACCGCAGAAGAGAGGGGAGCACGGGGAAGAAGACGAGTGTTTTACAATAGTTACATCCAACTAATGCTGGCCATTCGGGCCGTGCTTTTGGGCCGTCCGGAAGCCCGTATAAAAAGCACGGCCCAAGCACAGCACGAGGCCCGGTAAAGCACGAAAATGGCCCATTTAGGCACGGCGCGAAAGAACTTATTTAAAATATATATGATTTCTATGCAAATATCAACCCATTAATGGCTTGGTGGTAAGTCTGTTGCCTAGAAACTAGAAGACCCAAGTTTGAATCCCATTAAAACTCCATATTTCACCACCATTTTTGCTTCATTTAAACGTTAATGGTCGACGTGCCTACGGTCCGAAGCCGTATAAAAGCACGGCCCAAGCACAGACGAGGCCGGTAAAGCACGAAAATGGCCCATTTAGGCACGGCGCGAAAGAACTTATTTAAAATATATATGATTTCTATACAAATATCAACCCATTAATGGCTTGGTGGTAAGTCCGTTGCCTAGAAACTAGAAGACCCAAGTTTGAATCCCATTAAAACTCCATATTTCACCACCATTTTTGCTTCATTTAAACGTTAATGGGCCGACGTGCCTAACGGGCCGATAGGCCTAACGGGCTGGCCCGACACGGCCTATGTAATTCGTGTCGTGCCGTGGGCCGACGGCTCGGCACGTGGGTCGGCACGACACGGCCCGAAATGAATTCCGTGCCGTGCCGGCCTGAAAAGAAACGGGCCATGCCTTGGTGTGCTCGGGCCGGGCCGTGCTCGGACGGCCCGTTTGGACAGGTATACATCCAACCAAGAGAAGAGGGTTTACGTTGTGGGCTTTTGCTAGGACGAGTGCTTGGACTCGGGCACCGAAGAAAAAGGGGCCCACGAGCATCCATATATATTTGGTGCTCCGCGGTCGATTTGTACAATAAAAAGTATGAACATTTTTAATAAAAATATGATTAAATAGTGAGCATTATTATTTATCTACTTACCTTTTATAAGTACAACCTACTAAGAGTCAATAACTCCTATTTCTCTCAACTCGGTGCAGCCACGTCATCCCAATTTTGTACACCATTGGATCATAACCATGTAACAGAATCCATCCGTCCAAGTTTTATTCTCCTCCACCCGATCCCCCGTGTCATACACTCAGCGTGTTGAATTATTATTACAAATCTATATTGTAGGCACATTTACAACCACAGTAGTGTAGGAGACAGCATGTACCTTTTTTTCTGCATGTTCGAATCCTAATTACTTCCGCTACCTGATCAGCTTCTACTAACATAATCATGGATCATTCATGCTCATGCAGCGTTATTGTTCCTCCACTAACGTATATGCAGGCACATTTTCTTCAACTAGCTGTATGTCATTTACGACCGGTAGTGTAAGGAGGCAGCACACACCTTTTTTTCTGCATGATCAATACCTAATTACTTCCACTACCTAATCTTTTTCAACTAACATAAGCATGGGCCATTCATGCAACGTTATTGTTCCTCCACTCACGTAAGTCATAAAGAATTTAAAATTTTGCCATAAAATCTCCCGCGGCTCAGCATTCCTTGCATTGCATCTACAATCACTCCCCTATCCATATATAAAAGACAACTATGGCCTAATCTCCTAGGCATGTTTTTCTTTTGAGAAGCGAGCAGTTGTCTATGTGACTTATTATTATTAGAGTCTAGACACAATCATCTGCCCAAAGGGCAATAATTTCTCTACATCTTGCCTGGATCATCCTAACTTGCAAGGTCATTCTATGCATGTTGCCATATTTAATGAACCTTACAAATGCTTGATATGGTTTCCATGATGACTAAATGGCGGATTCATTTACCGAGCAGTTGTGAGCCATGTATACACACTCCATTGTAATTATAATGCCCTTGCTTTCGTGTTGGTGCTGAGTATCCAAGTTGTGTTGTGAGCGAAATTTGCCATTGCAAAAGTATGACAATTGACTGAGATTGAGAAGGTATTTTTGTATAAGGCTTCTTATTCTTATATGTACTTTTTTTACTTCGGCAACAAAAAAATTAGTTGAAAATCTTGACTATTCATGATTCATTTTACTATTGTATGATGGGTGAAGGTATTTTGGAAGAAATTAGTGGCAGAATGTGCTATATTCGTGTATGTGAAATATCAAATTTTAATATTGTTATTTTCATTAAAAATAGAGATGGTTTTGTGTATCCTTCCAAGCATAATACATTTGGTACTTCTTATTATGTCATTCCAGCCAACACCGCAACATCGCGTGGGGTTATCAACTAGTTAAATATAAAATTAAGACAATTAATATCTTTTTCAAGGCATAATATAAAGAGAAATCAAGCTAAATAGTATTTGGTTGCAACCGTTGGAGCACATGAGCACTCCTGCAGATCTTGATCTTCGATGATACATTAACCACCATCTCCTTACCTATTATTTCTCACTTTCATTTGATAATTTTAGGGGTTTAACAAAATATTAAATTATTGTTATGTGTATTTCATTGATTGGTCGGGGATGAAAGAAAGACTCTCAATGTAGTTTCTTTTGACTTTTATCGTGTTGGAAACATTGTCAATATACTTTTATGGGCATGACATTTCACCCCTTCATAACCTCGTGCATTGTAGAGGTTGTAACAACTTGTCACACCCGATTTCAACAACCGAAATCGGATTCATCCGTATACGTGCTCATGATCAAGTTTTCACGCAAACAAGACAAATTATATGATAAAAGTACAATATCTTTGTTAATTCATTAAATAATTACATGAAGGACCCGTAGGTCTAAAATAAAAGATTACATTGCAGCGAAAATTAAACTAAGCGTTGGCGTCATTCAGCCACAGGAAGTCGATCGGAAGAGCGCACTCCTGGACCACCACTTCATTATCTCCTCAAATGATCTATCACCATCCTTCACGTCCGAATTGTGGCATGATGCAAAAAGAGAGGCAACAATGTATGAGTACATTACGTACTCGATAAGTGGGGAAAGTATGACATGTTGGTCAATCAAGAAAGGCTAACATAAGGTTTAAAACATAGAAAGCACCTATGTCTAGTTCATTAGTTAAGCAAGCTATTTACTATGTCGGATAACCCTAAAGGTCTCTTCCTGATCCATTATCCAAACCAACAATGTTTCCATCCAAACCATTACCAACCCCTAATCCGCGTGAGGGTCCATGCCGATCTTGACCGTTAGCACGGCTGTCATGACAGTTTACACTCTGCAGAGATTGTACACATTTCCCCACGAGGAAGTGATTTCATCTCCTGTTGGCAAGTGGACTAAAGTCTCCATTTCCCTCGTGTTATCAAACACGTAACACACTTCCGGGGTGTGTGGTCATGAGATCACCTCCAAGACGGTTCAGGTTTCCTCCGGTTTTGTATGAGTCCACTAGGAGATTCACTAACTTGAAGGAGTAAGCCCTCCACTCGGGCAGCTTCACTCCCTTGCGCCGGATGGTTCCGAGACCTTGTCTCTTCACCACACCTCCCCCGGGACTGCCGGTATTCCCCAGCCACAATCCCCTCTCCTTCGCGCGTACTCGATTGTCATCTACCGCATACTAAGCCAAGCCGCGCCCGTACTTGGCTTGTGGCTGTACGGTTTAATATGGATGGTCGCTCCACGAACCGGTCCTTATGTTTCAGGTGATAACAAACATGGGACTACCGGTACACCCCGGACGTAGCCCCCAACCAATCACCCAAAACCCTAAGCCATGTTTCTAATTATCAAGTTCATCATGCGGGAAAGTAAAGAAGTAACATTTAAGATGAAAATTAACCCAAAACATAATAAATTAGCATGCTAAGCAAATCTACTCATTCATCCCAACATCTACGTCCGTGGCGATAAGGAATACAGGAGCACTCAAAACTAGTAGGTCATAACATAGGCATCCATCAATTAACATAAGCATGCATTTGCTACACTATGTAAAAAGATGCAAAATGCGTCAAGGGCACTTGCCTTGGTCGTACGGGGGTGGGGACGACGTGGGAGAGGCCCTGGTATTTATAGGAGGGGCGGGGCTGGTGGGGAGAGGAAAAGGAAAGGGGAAATAGGAAGATTAATGCAATTAATTGCGCGTTTAATTGCTCATTGTCTTTTCTTTTGAGTGCAAGCGATAGATGGAAAGAATTTGGATGACATTGTGTCCAGGTTCGCGCTTGTGGTAAGTGGAGATAATGTAGATGATATTGAGTGTGGGTACAAACATGGTTTATCGAAAGAAAGGAATGTGATAAATGGACATGGGATGGTACAGAAACAAGGATAATGTAAGACAGTGCACACATCCGAGTGAACAAGATGAAGAGTTGTTTTGCTCGGAAAAAAATAGCCCAGGACCTAGAGAAGGGTTTTTCTTTTCCTGTTTCATTTCTCTTTTTCTATTCTCTAAACTAATCGAAAATGATTTCTAATCGAAGTTTTAAATGCATTTTGCACCCAATAAAAACCTACTGCAACTATTCCAACATGAATGCAACAAACAATAATTATTAACCCAAATTATAACTGGTCTCAATACCAAATTGCTGAAACATAAGGAAAAGTCATTTTATTCGTTAAAAACATTTTGGACCTAAAAGCTTCTTGTTACAAATTTAAATACTTCAATCAAAATTATTTTTATTAAATAAACCATTTTTAGAAATCACATGTATTTGTAAAGTAAACCATTTTCGTAAATGTAAACATTTTCATAGATCAAATGGATTTATTTCAACAAAGTATTATAAAAAATCAAAATGTATTTATTAAAGAGAAAGTTTTCATAACGAAGCAAAATAAATGGTTAATTAGTAGAATTCAACAAATCATTTTGAATCTTTTTGAGAAATGAATGATTTTTGTAGGAAAGTGGTTCACATTCCAAAATTGAAATTTTGGGATGTGACAATCTACCCCCTTGACAGGAATCTCGCCCTCGAGATTCGAGAAGACTAGGCTTAGATGTTGGATTGGAAAAACTAGGATGACTCAACATGTTAGGCAAGAATATAAAATTGGTAATGGTCTTATCAATGTCAAACGATGAGATTTTTGTACATCAAGAATGAAGGATGAAGGATTAAATCAATGATGAGGGAATCTTGAATTCAAAAGAACGAACTCACGAGAAAGTGAAACATGAATTCAAAAGAACGAACTCATGATGACATAAAATGAGATGCGAGGGGCCAAGGATGATAGGGTTGCACCAAAGGTACGAATCTCAGAATAAAGTTTTAAAAAAATCTTGAAGGATTATTTTTTTTGAAGAAGGTTTTCAAAAGAGAGTATACCTTTATTTCATTTTGTAAAAGTTAAGAAGAGAAGGAAGAAAACAAAAAAAATTTAACGAACATCGAGAATTTAGATGAAATAGTCATAAAATAATTTATTTAAGGACAAAAGAACTGAAAATTAAACCAAAAAATGTCATGATTATAAAATCATTACAAGGGTAAGCATTTAAGTTTTTGAGATAGAAAAGAAAATTGAACATAGAAATCGAAACTCGTAATAGTTATACTTTTTTTCAAAACATTTGTAAATATTATATAGAAGAAAAAAATAACATAAACAAACTCATTAGATTCTGTTAATTAAAATAAAATATTTTGAATAAGTGTAAATAGTTAAGGATTTGACACAAATCTATTTTTCTTCTTTATGCTTGAAACAGAACTCACAAATCAAAGTAATAAATATATTATTTTGAATATAAACAAAATAATAAATATATTATTTTGAATAAGAAAAAATATTTAAGATTTACAAGTTTTTTTTGAAAACAAAACTTACAATTTTTTAAGGATTTGTCAAACAATAAAAAAATTGAACATGCGTAAATGTTTAAGATTTTCTTGGGAATTATATATTTAAATAAAACTATCCGAAGAAAATAGTAAATCTATTATTTTGAATAAGAAAAAAATATTTAAGTTTCTCAAAAAATCTTTTTATTTTTAAACAAAGCTAAACTTTTTTGTTTGTTTGACAAGTCTACCACCCTCAACAAGAATCTCGCCTCGAGATTGTGTGTGGCTAGCAAGACAAGGGCAAGGCAAATCTATTGGCATTCTTCAACTCGGACACACTTCGATTGGTTGATAGGATAGTATTGAAAAGATAGAGAGTGAAGAGACCCCATAAATATCTATCAAGCAAACTAACACACAAACAAAGATCCAACTCAACCATGGCACACCACAAGCAACAAAAAGCAACATATACAAGCATTGTCACTAACGGGGCTATTATGGGAATAGGGGCTCCTAAGCTTTTGTTCTTCGTATTGACGAGGATAAGGATCCTTGAGCTTCATGTTTCCAAACTTCATTTCCAAATAAATGCAACTTCTAAAATCTTCCAAACTAGATCCGCGAGCTAACATTTTATAAAAAGGTAAGGCGTGAGAAATAAGGTTTGCTCAATCTGTTGGAACAAGTGAGGAAAAGATTTGAAAAAGGGCATAGAAGAATGTTGTATAAATAAAATATTTAGAATACTAGTTTTAAAAATAGGATCTATGGCATGGTCATTCTATCTAGGCTTGCGTTCGACGGTCGATATAGCTCTAATACCACTTGTCACAGCTGATTTCAACAACCGAAATCGGATTCATCTCGTATGTGTGTCCAGGATCATGTTTTCATACAAACAGGACAAATTATGTGATAAAAGTACAATAAATTAATTTATTAAATAATTACATCATGGACCCGTAGGTCTAAAGTAAAAGATTACATTGCAGCAGAAATTAAACTAAGCGTTGGCGTCCTTCAACTCCTATAAGAAGTCGACCGGAAGAGCGCATGCCTAGACCACCACTTCAGTGTCTCCTCGAATGATCTATCACCATCCTTCACGTCCGAATTGTGGCATGATGCAAAAAGAGAGGCAACAACGTATGAGTACATTACGTACTCGGCAAGTGGGGAAAGTACGACATGTTGGCCAATCAAGGAAGGCTAACACAAGGTTTAAAGCATAGAAAGCACCTATGTCTAGTTCATTAATTAAGCAAGCTATTTACTATGTGAGGTAACCCTAGAGGTCTCTTCCTGATCCATTATCCAAACCAAGCATGTCTCCATCTAAACCATTACCAACCCCCTAATCCACATGAGGGTCCATGCCGCTCTTGAGCGTGAGCACGACTGTCATGATAGTTTACACTCTGTAGAGGTTGTACACATTTTCCCACGAGGAAGTGATTTCATCCCCTATTGCCAAGTGGACTAAAGTCTCCATTTCGCCCGTGTTATCAAACACGTAACACACTTTCGAGGTGTGTGGCCATGAGATCACCTCCAAGGCGGTTCACGGTTTCCTCTTGTTTTGTACGCGTCCACTAGGGGATCTACTAACCTCGAAGGAGTAAGCCCTCCACTCGGACACCTTCGCTCCCTTGTGCCGGATGGTTCCGAGACCTTGTCTCTTCACCACGCCTCCCCAGGACTCGCCGGTATTCCCCGACCACAGTCCCTCGCGCGTACTCAACTATCATCTACCGCATACTAAGCCAAGCCGCGCCCGTACTTGGCTCGTGGCTGTACGGTTTAACATGTATGGTCGCTCCATGAACCGGTCCTTATGTTTCAGGTGATAACAAACATGGGACTACCGGTACACCCCGGACGTAGCCCCCAACCAATCACCCAAAACCCTAAGCCATGTTTCTAATTATCAAGGTCATCATGCGGGAAAGTAAAGCAGTAGCATTTAATATGAAAATTAACCCGAACATAATAAATTAGCATGCTAATCAAATGTACCCATTCATCCCAACATCTACGTTCATGGCGACAAGGAATACGGGAGCAATCAAAACTAGTAGGTCCTAACATCGGCATCCATCAATTATCATAAGCATGCATTTGCTACACTATGTGACAGAATAGACGGAAAAAGGTGCAAAATGCGTCAAGGGCACTTGCCTTGGTCGTACGGGGGTGGGGACGATATGGGAGAGACCCTGGAATTTATAGGAAGGGCGGGGCTGGTGGGGAGAGGAAAAGGAAAGGGTAAATAGGAAGATTAATGCAATTAATCACATGTTTAATTCCTCATTGTCTTTCCTTTTGAGTGCACGCGATAGATGGAAAGAAATTGAATGGCATTGTGTCTAGGTTCGCGCTTGTGGTAAGTGGAGAGAATGTAGATGATATTGAGTATGGATACAAACATGGTTTATCGAAAGAAAGGAATGTGATAAATGGACATAGGATGGTATAGAAACAAGGATGATGTAAGAAAGTGCACACATCCGAGTGAACAAGATGAAGAGTTGGGTCATTCGAAAAAAATAGCCCGGGAGCTAGAGAAGGGTTTTTCTTTCCCTATTTCATTTCTCTTTTCTATTCTCTAAACTAATCGAAAATGATTTCTAATCGAAGTTTTAAATGCATTTTGCACCCAATAAGAACCTACTGCAATCTGTTCCAACATGAATGCAAAAAACAATGATTATAAACCTAAATTATAATTGGTCTCAATACCAAATTACTCAAACATAAGGAAAAGTCATTTTATTCGTTAAAACCATTTTGGACCTAAAGCTTCTTGTTACAAATTAAAATACTTCAAACAAAATTATTTTTATTGAATAAACCATTTTCATAAATCACATGTATTTGTAAAGTAAACTATTTTCGTGAATGTAAACATTTTCATAGATCAAAAGGATTTGTTTCAACAAAGTATTATCAAAAATCAAAATGTATTATTAAAGAGAACGTTTTCATAACCAAGCAAAATAAATGGTGAATTAGTAGAATTCAACAAATCATTTTGAATCTTTTTGAGAAATGAATGATTTTTGTAGGAAAGTGGTTCACATTCCAAAATTGAAATTTTGGGATGTGACAATCTATCCAATAGCTCTCGTTCAAATATGTATGTAAAATTGTAACAAAAATTTGTACAGATGGAACATGCAACTATCACTTGCAAAAGTTGAGATGCAATTGAAACTGGTGCAAAGATAAACAAAAAAGTGAAAATCTGGCTATGAATAGTGCAGATTCTAACTCTTCATCACAGGCTGGCAACCCGCTACTATTCATAGGCTGATTTCTCTTTTTTGTTTCTCTTTGCATAAGTTTCAGTTGCACCTAAACTTTTGCATGCTGATTGGTAGTTGCATTCTCTATGCATACATATTTCTGTTGAACTTTTTCATGATCAATTGAAGGTGCTATTTCATTTGATAACACGGTAACATACGAACCCGTGGTAACTTACGAATTGTGCTCTCCTCTTGTCTATAGTTCGTGTGCTACTTTTTCTTTTCACTGGAGCCTTCTTCTTCTTGCTTGATTCCTGCTGTGATCTACTTGATTCAAGTACTTGAAACGTAATAACAAAGTTCTAGTGATGAACACAACAAGGATGAAAACACAATTAGCCAATACTAAACATTAGAAAAAAAACTAGACCCGAATTCTACCTACTTCTTTGCCTTGCTCCACAACTTTCTTCATTCTAGATGTTCCAGAATCAATAGTTGAAGAAGTTCTAACATTAGGGCCGCGCTTGTGACACCTACGACAGCTTGCTCTTGTTGCCTTGCCCTCCCACTAGCCAACTTAGTGGAGTTGCCTCACCAGATTCTCTCCTTCCTTCCTTCCTAGGCCTATCGGGCATCTTGACATATGGTGGAGGTTGTGGTGGACGATGTTCTGTTATTGGCCACTATTCCATTCCTTCCATTAGCAACATGCAATGGTCATATATCCTATTGTAGTGTTCACTTGAGTAGCAATCTGCAATGAAATCCTCAACGAGGCTTACTATTTACATAGAGAGCAATTATGGCTCTGAGCTATATCTAGGCGAGCAGTGCTCGACTAAGGGTAGTGTCGGGGGGGAGATTAGCGATGCCACGTGGCATAATTTAACCTCACTTAACGAAGGAGTCCCTAGGACATACGGCTGTACCAATAGTCAACACCTGGACTCACTCCCGTACGACCCCCGCGTCGGGACGAATCGACCGGAGGCAAGCTCCACCTTCCCCACTCAAGGGAAGAAAGAATCGCGATTCGCACGACCTTGCCCTCCAAGCTCGGGAGAGTCCCGCCTCGCACGACCTTGCTCACGGGACTCGGGGGACTTCCGCCACGCACGACCTTCAAGCTCGCCCACCCGCCGGATTAAATCCATCTGCCCGGGCTCCAATGTGGACACTCCCGGCAATCATTGCCGCTGACTCGCGCCCCATTCCCTTTGCCGCAGCCACCTGCTCCCGTCGGGGCACGCCGATAGGACGCATCGTCCCCGTAGCCCGACAAGGGAGGCGTGGACCGAAGACCAAGGCACTCAACCATCATCATCTAACATATAGTGGTACGATTCCCCGCCTAATCCGTCGACAGGTGGAACTTGAGCTCGGGCTCGAGTTACTCTCCGCCTCGCACGACCTCCGCCGGCGACCTTGAAGCTCGATAAGCTGCCGCCCCGACCTCGACCTTCGTCTCCGCCTTCAATGCGCCTAACAGGGAAGGACCGCCATGGGCTGTCCTCTCTAACCACTCCGCCATGACGATGCCCATGGCTCCGCCAAACGCGGGACACTCCATCCCTGCTTCCCCGACGTGACAAGCTACGGGAGCGACGCGATGGCCCTGTCGAACACTTAAGCATACGTCGGGAGGAGCTCCGACGGGACGGCACGGACATCCGGATAAGCACATGGCGATTCCTTCTCTCTCTCTCTCTCTCATGTACCCTTGCGGCTATTAAAGGGGAGGCTCCCCTTCTTTCTCGACAGGTTCTTCTTCTTCTACACACACGTTCACAAACACTCACGCACACAAACTCGCAGCAAGGGACTTGGAGCACGCTCCTCTCCCGCCTCCTCTGTACACCATCGTTTGTTTGACGCAAGGAACACGAGCGTCGCCACACCCCCAGCTGGACGTAGGGAGCTTTCCCGAACTAGCCTAAATTTCTCGTATCTTCCCTTGTGTACCATCCGGCCTAAAACGCGTATCTCCAAAACTAAATTCTACTAGCCGATGGTCCGAACACCGACAGGCAGTGTCGCTAAGGAGAGCCATGTGGAATCGAAGCAACATGAGAAGATTTCTGTTTGCTAGCTTGACCTTGAGGTAGAGGACAACGTCCTCGTCGCTCAGCTCTCCGGTTGCAGAGGTACCAGTTGTGCTCCCTAATGCTACCCTTGCTACAGTTGACTTCTGTTTCAATTTTGATTTTCTTTGACCCATTGCTGCCGCCCTTGCTCCCTACATCATGGCCCCACTGCATCACTCCCCACCACCTTTTTACTCTTCGACACCAGGGCCCATGTTGTCATCTCTACTACCTAATGCTACCTATACCCGCCGCCATCAAGGTCACTGTTGGGTCATGTGTTCCCCAACCTCTGGAGCTTCTCCCTTGCAGCCGCTTCTTCTCCATGCTATCACACAAGCACTGTCACTTGTGTTTCCTCCTCGATCCTACGCGATTGGAGGTTGTGACACCTCGATTCCAGCAGGGGTGGACGCCCAAGGGCCGCCATGCTCATCGTCGCACATGAATGGTCCACCGGTAGCGTGAGGCCGGTAGCCACCCATTCTCCCCCATAGTGTATCTTACAATCAAGCAAGGACAAAAAGGTCATTCGTCGTCCCTCTCACGGCCAAAAATAAATGGTGATGATACGTTGCAACTAAAGACCACATTTTTGGAGTGTGTTCGACCTACATTCAAACTTTGTAGTATGCTGTACGCGAAACTGTATTTTTGTAGTGTGCAATAGCCAATTTTTCCTATTATTTTCTATACAATATACATTAATTTATTTCATAAATTTAGTATACAGCAGGATTATTTTCAAAATATTTAACAATATAGATTTTGAATAATTTCATTGATTTTGATGTATATTTTTGGTGGAACAAATTAAAAGATTGAAACATTGAAATATTGCGCAAAAGTAGAAAAAAGACCACCTACATATTAATTAAACACGTGGAGCTCCACCCCGTGATGATTGTAAGGAATGTGCGGTCAGATCCTTTTCCATTTTACATCTACTTGTTCTTTTTGCAACAGTCAAATATAGAATTTCAGTGATTGCTTTGGTAAGTAAAACATATCCCTTTTTTCTCGATTGTTAGTTGTAACAGACGTAACAGTCAATTTTCTATGGCCAAAACTATATATTTCTTCATATCTAGAAAGCTGCACTAAAATGTGATAAATGGCATCACACTATTTCTTTGTAAATAGGCAAAGTGTGTTATTGACCACTTGCACGAGAGAGATCTAAGAATATGTTTGTATCATCATTGTTGGATTGTTAAAGGCAGTTTAGTATAGGTTGTGGATACTAAAAAGTTGGATTGTAAGAATCTACAAATTCGCCTCTCCATGGATTGTTGATCTTGCCATGATTCATGCCTGGGATTGTGATAATAAGCTCACAATTATTTTCCCAACATTTCATCTTTTTTGTATGTCATTTAGTTTTTTTCTTTATATTGCCATGCTAAAATCCACATAGAATATTTACATTAAATTTGCATCCATTTCCACTAACTAACTTGTACTAACATCAGCAAATAAAAAACAGAGGTGTAAAATAAAGAGGCTCGGTCTAATGTCGACCTAATTTCTCCATACAGACACAGATCACATTTAACTGGTACAGAAAAGGGGATTCATTCACTAAAGGCTTGGCAGCTTTCCTTGAAGATTTCGTTCACCAATGGAAGCACTAGCATAGCGAGCACGCTATTTTCAGCTCGATCGCGATCTCTAAACAGCAGGGTAGATCCTGCTGGCCGATGATCAGTTGATTGCTGCTGGACGATAGGGACCGCCATACACAAACTAAGAATATCTTCATCAGCAAAAGCGAAATAAAGGTAACAAAAATATCTGCCGACCTATTCGAAGTGCCCTGCTCAGGTCATGATGTGTGCGCGCACCAGCTTCTATGGCATGCGACGCCGAAAAGTGCAGTTCTTGGCCACCATAGAAAATTGTACTTTTTGGATATAACGCTAATGCATGCTAAAGATTTCTTCGTTTCTTCGTGGCCTTCCACTTTTGGATTGAAAATGAACGGTGTTAATCATTGTTAACTCTTTCAAGATTAGATGAGCTGTGAAATGGGAACACGCAAGTGGCTTAGTTCTCAGTGCCTCTTTATCAATGAAAAAGGTTCCCAATCTTTTTTTTGTTTTGTAAAACAAGCAAATAAATAAAGACACGAAGATAATATATAATTGCACTAAAACGCCGCACCTCTCTCAATTCATTTGCTTACACACAATCTATAGTCTGTAATACAATCATTTATGGTTCTTCCTCGCACCATCAGTTTAAAATAGTGTATTTACGACCTTGTGTTTTAGTACTTCTCTGCACCATTGCTTTTCGACGCATGTATATAAATGCATGGTGTGATGAATAAAGAAAGAAGAATGGAAGAACAAAACAACACTTTTTTATATAAAGATATAAATATTGAAACAGAAGTGTAAAATGGAAATGTAACCTTCGGTTTAAAAAATGGAAATGTAACTAATGGCATACAAACTTTTTGCAACATTATGCCAAAAGCATTAAAATCAATAAGGAAAACTTGAGGAAAAAAGGGCGTAGTGAATTTTAATTTTATGAACACTCCAGCCATCAACAGCCCATTTAGTAATGGTTTCACCCCACGATGCCTAGCACAAAAGTGAAATATTGTGCACTTGTTTTGTGGCCTTGTGTGGGCAGTGGCGACACCACGCGTTCAGCTACCCAGGTGCACTGGCACGAAGGTAAGGAAAATAATTGGCGCACTAACCACCTCTATATGTCCAGCTAAAACTTATATTTATTAATTTATGCACTGAAGTTAGACCTGTTAATATGGTGTGCAGCACCATCGTCAATAAATTGATGTCTAGCTCCGCCACTACTTGTGGGAATCATCATACATAGATTGTATGAAATGAGGACGAAAGTGTAAAAGAGGTCCGCGTAGGTGGGGCCCAACGGTAAGTGAATTTGGGTATGGAACGTTACATCTTCTTTCAGACAATCTTTATGTACGACTACAAGATCTTTTCTACAATCTTTATGGACCAGCCCTTTCTTTTGCGTAAATATGAATTAGTTTTCAATTATGTGTTGTCATTACAAATATAAAAAAGAACTACAAATGCTGTCATTTGGAGAAAAAGATGAGTGATTATAAGGATGTCAAGCTTTCTGGATAGCACCACATGACAGTACCTACATATTTTGACGGATAGTATATTTTTTAGGTAATGGATAGCGTTCTGGTTTTCGCATGTCATATCGTGCATCATATGCATTACACTTTTATTCATAGTTTTGACAGTGTCATATATCTTCCATGTTACGTTTGAGGAATGTTGAAAGAGTGCAATTCCTCTGCAGTAATGTATGTGCATTAGCACTCACTGATATGTGGGCTATCTAAGGCGTGGGTCCCACATGTCAGTCACTGTTAATGCACATGCATTGCTGCAGAGGATCTCTACTCATGCGCGCGCATTATTAATAACACAGTACAATGATTAAACCCCAAGAATGAACGATTCGTTAGCTTTCATTATCTGATGGCCGCTACGTTTTTGAAGAACGCCATCAGGTTGGTTCAGCGAGTATTCTTGCCTCATGCCCTCATGGTCACAGAGTGTACTGTATGGTTACAAGGGAGGATTAAGCCTATGTTGTAATGGACCAAAACATATATCGTGCACGATACACATGCAGGAGATTTGCTCCAGGAAGCATTGCTTATCCATTGAAGTCTCTCACTATTATATTTGCAAAGAACAGATTGCATGATCCATTATATGCTTCAGTGGAAACATTTAACAAACACTAGTCTTACCGACATCGAACAGTTGGTGACGTGTCAACAATACTTTGATAAGTAATAACATAGATGCACACTTGTGGTATTGTACATATACACGGTGATCAATGCAAGTCACGGAAATCACACAGAATTGGCACACACAGACACACAGACACACAAACACACAACAATAATAGTAGATGGATCGGAGCACATTGCTTTTCACGAACCCAGTTATTCAGCCCAGCCGCACCAGTGTTGTCACACACTGTTGTTACGTGCCATCTCTCTTATGAGCAGTTGTTCGGCATAGTGAGGCCGCACTTTCCTGGCAGCGCCATGGCACGGGTGGGGTCTATGTGGTAGATCCTCAGCCACATGCCGGCGATACCCTTGTACCGGCAGATGCACCCTAGGTCAGCCTTCCCCAGCGCGGCGCAGCACTCCGCCGACGGGCTGTCCGTCGGGTCGCTGACAGACGCTGCAGGCTGGCACAGCTTGAAGTCCTCATTAGCCATGCCGCAGACGGCGTGGGCGCTCTCAATCGTGGCGAGGGCCACCAACAAGGCAAGGAGAAGAGCAACTAATGCCTGAGTTTTTGCCATTGCGGATGTTATGTGTTTAGCAAGAGCTGGTGTCTCGATTGTTTTGAGGTTTCAGCTCTTTGTGTTGCTGTTGCTGCTGCTGGTGTGAGAAGAGCGTTTCGTGTGAGGTCTATATATATAGAAGGCCAGTGCAGGACAAGTCACGCTCTTTCACTTGTAGGTCCTGTTAATTGTTCTGTGATATATTTCTTTTCTGATCCATGTGCTTTAGTTGGCCACAGTTTTAGCAAAAAACTGAAATGTTGAAGATAAGTTGGAGTCCTTTTTTCCCAACGACAATAGCTATATAATTTAAGAGAAGTGCTCCGGTGGTCCTCTTTTCAAAAATTGCACAAATCTTAAGGCGTTGACATTAATTAATTTTTGGATTAAGAAGAGGGCCGGACCCTACCCTATCCATACCCAGTCAGGCCCGAGGCAAGTAACACGGAATCTAACCGGTTCGCATCTTCTGTTTCACGAAGTCCTCTTCTGTGGAAAAGTCGACGCCTCCGTTCCTCATGGCGGCGAGGCAGCGGCGCTCCAAGGTGGAAGTTCGTTGATCTCGCACGCATTCCTCTATTCCTCGTTCCGTGCCGCGATGATTTGAGGGGTGTCCTCCACACCAAGAGCCATGTTCCCTATCTTGTTGTTCCGGTCCGACAGCGGCAGTAGAAGGCGGGGAGGTGAGAGGGAATGGGTCGTTGGCGCAGAGCTTGCAAGGACCTGCCCTGCCTCCGTTGCCTGCACACACCGGTGCCGCTCCTCAAGCTCCTCCAGCTTTCTGTCACGTGCCCTACCTCTCTTGCCCACGCACATCGGTAGTTTTCTCCGGCCTGGGTATGGGTAGGGTAGGGTTGGGGCCTGTTATTAATCAAAAAATTATTTAGTCTCAACGCTTTAAGATTCGTGCAACTTTTAAAAAGAGGACCACCGAAGTACTTCTCATAATATAAATGGGAATCCTGCTGTTAAACAGAAACTTCCTCTTTGGACAAGAACACATCTAAATATTATAACTTAGAATAAATCTATTGCATTGCGTCAGAACACAGGATAACATTTCAGAGAAAATTCCCTATTTATGATACATAGAGAGTCATGCGTTATGAACCATAAAAAAATTTAGGGATTGCTGCTTTGAAGGAGAATTTTTGAATGTTTGGTTGAATCTGTGGAAAATTATCTAATATGTTTATTATCACTCCACTACTATAGCATGAAAAGGATGCAAGGCACAATAGAGTTCTCACAAGGGAATATCGTTTTGAAAAGAATGAAATAACATGCATGGAACCTGGCTAGTGAAAGGTTAAATTGTAAACAAAGACTGATGTGACAGGATGTGTGCAGCTGTTTTTGCTGACTTTTTCTATATGACTGCTCATTCCACGTTAAGGAGTGCCAATAATTGAGGCCCACGAGAATAAAAAATCGATGTTGCCCACAACTGATTGTTGCACAGGATGATGGCAGGTAAAACATTAATTTCGATTACAGTTTTATCCATTCTTGGCTATTTCATCAAACATCTCTCGGCTGAAACCCAAAAAAGGGTTTTCTAATTATATCCTTCCGATTCTGTGTATGGTGTCAATTTTATAAAAAACAGAGGAGTATGGAAGTATTAGTCATATCGATGTTGTCACAGAATTTGTAGACGCATTTGAATTGGAAATACAGTGAAGCTATGTGACACTAGCTAGGGTTAATAACGTACTACGTTGGCCATCCAAATGTAGTCTGCCGACATCAGTAGTGCTGCATGTTGGGCAAGCACCCATGATCTAAGTGTTTGATGGATAGGTAGTTCAGGTTTCTTTGGTCGCTCATCATGACAACAGTTGAGAACTTGGACATGTGACAAGTTTGTGGCAGATGTTGATCGGCACAAAATTTCAATGTCTACAATATCTGCATTCATATTTCTTTCCCGCCCTGAGCGCCATCACCTTTTGTATGTGCCAGTTAAATTAACAATGATGAGACTGTCGATTTACAGTGACAAAAAAGTGGAGGGTATTAATATAAAATATAGGATTCTGCATTATGGTGTACAGAGTGCGAACATATATTATCTGTAAAGTAATAAACAAATTCAGTATGAGAAATTCTAGTTTAAACTGTAACAAATTTTATGTCAGGTGTGTTCGTTTCCTGGGGTCTAAACTTTATAGCTGTCACATAAAAAAGAATGAGAATGACTTTTGTGGACATAGTGGCATGTGTCCACTCTAGCTTTTTTTATTAATTATGGTTAAATATAATTATTGAATCTCTGATTATACTATTAAACATGTCATACTAGTTGTAGACATATTGTCAAATCATAAGTTCAAGTTCAGAAATATCAAATACTGACAAATTTATGAAATTTAACAGAATTTTATGAATTTGTTAGAATTTAATGTTTCTGTACTTCAATTTATGATTTGACAACATATCTACAACTAGTCTGACATGTTTAATAGTATAGTCGAGATTCAATATTTATATTTATCCATAATTAATAGAAAAGTTAGAGTACGCACATGCCCCTATGTTCACCAAAGTATTTCTCAAAAAGAATCTTACTATTTAGGAGTACTAAATAAAGTTTAATTATAAAATAAATTACATGCCCCTAGACTAATTTACGAGACGAATCTAATGAGGTTAATTAAGTCATGATTAGAATACGGTTACTATAGCATCACTTTAGCAAAACATAAATTAATTAAGCTCATTAGATTCATCTCAAAAATTAGCACCAATCTGTCAATAGGGTTTTGTCATTAAATTGACCGAAATATTCATAAATAGTAAGATTCTCTTTGATGTGACAGTGCTAAATTTTAGAGGGCAGGAAACGAACAGGGCCTAAATGGTCCTTTTTTGTAAAGGATGAAATGGTGTGAGAATGTGAGGACAGCAGGATGAAGGCTTCGATGAAACTGCTGACTGCTGTGACAGAAATATCTGGATTGGAATGTTATTATTACGTTATACAATAAACGATATAAGCTGTGACATTTCCCTGGCCCTGTTATTTTTTAGAAAATTAGAACAGATTTTACCGCTCCAGATCTCATTACAGGATATATGAAGCTCTGTATTGAGTTACTATTTTTTGAGCCTGTCATTCTTGTAGCACAAACTTTCCCATACAAATACTTCTCATGCCACAAGGAATGGGGTATGCTATGTGCATGTTAGTGAATCCCATCCAAAAGTATGCTCTTCACGAAATGGTATGTAACGACAGTCACGACTTCTCTTCACTTGTCCCAATATTCATACTGAAAAACTTTCCCATCAAGTATTAATTCATGGTGGACATGGAATGTGCCACAATGATTCATGGAATCCTTGTATTTCTGGATAATTTTTTTCACAGATACACTCAGTCAGACGCTTGCAGTTATGGAAATACATTTATATTAATCATGCCAACTTTCCAGTGGTCGAGAGATGCATTACATTGACACAGTTCTTACACACTTCTCATCTCTTTCAGAGCTGAAATATAGCGGTTCACTAGGGAGAAGCACAAATAGATCAAAGCAGTCTTTAAGTGCTTCGTTTATTCCATATCGTAGCTATATATACTATTCAAGCATATATGCATGTCTTGATGCACCAATGCACGCTGAA
Organism: Chloris gayana; assembly: GCA_031894775.1. Classification (NCBI taxonomy): domain Eukaryota; kingdom Viridiplantae; phylum Streptophyta; class Magnoliopsida; order Poales; family Poaceae; genus Chloris; species Chloris gayana. The sequence goes on from JAUNZO010004715.1 coordinate 71,810, forward strand.
TATATATGCGTGGCAATAATGCTGATTGCTGACCATGCATTCCGGCGATCAGCAGTTGGCCGGCATCTCGAGGCCACACTTGGCCGGCAGGCCCATAGCGCGGTCGATGTCGATCCTGTAGAACCTCACCCACACGCCGGCCGAGCTCTTGTACCGGCAGAGGCACGGCAGGTTGGCCCCCGCCAGCGCAGAGCAGCACTCAGCCGACGGTGAGTTCGTTGGGTTGTGGGTCGCCGCTGCCGGCTGGCAGGCCCGGATGCCCTCCCTGGAGAGGTTGCATATGCCGTGCGCCACTTCGGCTGATGCGGCGAGGACCACCACGATGGCCAGCAGTGCGCCCATTGTCTGTGATTTCGCCATGAGTTCTTACTGACTGCTGTGTTCAATTAGGTTGTAGTGACGCCTCTGTTGTAAGGTTGGCTTGTCTCTGGAGTTGTGAGGAGAGCCTTTGGTTTCAGAGCCTTATTTATAGGCAAACTTTCGCTAGCATTTTGTGGTTGGCATCTGTGAGTTTCAGATATTGCAAACTGGCCCATATTACTATGACATGATTGCCTGGACAGTAAAGTAAATGTGAACGTTAGTGCTCGATTATCTACCGTGGTTTAGATAAGCACTAAGACGCATTGTATGAATATTTCAAAATATTGGGCTGGTGACAGTGATTGTTTATTCTCCAGTCCCTTTCTTCTTAAGGATCATAAACATCAAAACAGAGAAATTTTGACCATTTTTCTGCAGAAAACATGACCAGTTATACATGTAATGAGATTTAGTGCCACTGATGTATGTTACAAGCTTCAAGGCTAAGAGTTTAATTGTCATGCTGATTAATCTGGTACCAAGTATGAGCAAACAACATCTTGAACAATGGCTTTGGTATTGCCCGCCTTGCACTTTTTGTCTATTACTTTGTTTCTCAAATTTTTTCTTTTTCTTTTATTCCTTTTTCTTTTCAGCCACCATTTAATATTATCTATGACTTTTCTTGCTGTCTTTCTTGTACTTGTGGGTTTCACCTACATAACATGCTTGGACTAAATGGCTTTGCTTGTTTTATTGTTTGCTCCTTTAGATGACTAGCTTAATTAATGGAACTAGTTGGACAAATGTGCGGGTAGAATCAATAACCAGAATATACCTAATACCATATTAGATTAAGTAGCTAATTAAATTATTCACTGTCGTTTCTGATTTTTTTTGTCATAGGTTTAGGTAGCAGATAATGTATATATATATATATATATAGTTAATATGTGGTTTTTGTTTCTTTTCTTTTGTTTTCTTTCCTTCCAATTCCATCAACTCTATCGTCAACTGCGATTTCAGGGCACCGATATTCATTTGAATTGCTAAATCCTTCAAGTGGTGAAATTCCTTATGCTTTTTACATTAACTGAAACAACCAAGAAAAGCTCCAAAAATAGAAAAAGTGCAATTAAAGTACAGTTCCACTCAATATTGACCCACATGAATACATAATTACTCTTACGATTACTATCACATGTTTAAGGCCCAGCTTTATATACATTGATAGATCAATTTTTTGTTGGCTGAAACTCGGAACTGTTATATAGATGCCATATTTTTTCTGGCTTGCTGAAATATTGGAAAACGTTTCCTCACTTTACTGTCATAAAATTTCTAGTCATGTCCCATTATGTATTTTGTTGTCTTCCTTCCACGTTGAAATTTCTTTTTTCTCACCAGAATTTTACACACTGCTTTCGTCCAAGTTGGATTGTTGCATCAGTTCTGATTGAGCAAGGCTCTTCAATCAATACCTGTACATCTTGTCATGCAGCCAATATTCGTATCCAGATCACGTTGAGCATGAACCTCGCTCTTCTGCATTTGACTTCCATGATCCATCTTAAATGACAATTTGTGACATGGCTGGTCCGCAAAGTCCACCATATGTATTATCCTTAGATAATAGGCGCCAATTGACATGATGAGACACACGACTGACGAGGAATTCGCTGTGTGGCTGTATCATTGCAGGCTCAGCAAGGATGACCTGGGTCTTTTCTGACGAACAACAACTAATCTCGTGGGACTGATGATGATCGCCAGCTATAGGGGACGCCAATGCCTATGTTTCGTGAACCCTAGCTGACGGAGGATTAATGACTTTTCTTTTGGAACCTGATCTTACGAATATTTTTTTGTCACATTTGTACATGCGTGTACATATTGCAATGGTAATAGTGAGTTGATTCTAAAAACACATATCATATTATTTTGGACTAATGTTTTTACAATGTCAGTGGTCGGTAATAATGAAGTAAATTATAAGGGTTTTTTAGTCTAGTATTATCGTAATGGCGGTGGTGAGTAATTTTTATTTCTTTTTTTCTTCAAATGTGGTAATTTCTAGGCCCCGCGAACGAACATGGTGGCTCCGTTTCTTATATATATATATATATATATATATAATATATAGGAAGTAGAACCTCTATAGGAAGCGTTTTTCTACTCCTAGATATAGTTACTCTCATATATGTATCTCACAAATTAGAGGGTATCTTTTCATACTTGAGGTTGCTAAATAAAGTATGTGGACATACTTGAATTTAAAAAATTGTATGTAAGCAACTCTTTTTTTATAAGAGGATAAATCAAGTATATGTACATACTTATTTCTATATGTAGGAAATGCAATTGATTGTTAATATAAAATTTACACACGATTTTTTTTCATGATTATCACTTTAAAAATTCTTATTTTAGGTATGTGTACATACTCAAAATGATAAATGGGTATGTACACATACCCAAAGCGTTTTTTTGAACGTGGGAGTAACTATAACCGGGAGTAGAATGTAATTACCCCTAGATAAATATAATAGTTGCCATGTGGGCATGTCAATGAATCTGAATTTTGAGTGTTAGATAGATGATCATCTAACAAAGCATATGGATTGTTGTGCTCATAGGTAGTTGATGCCATGCTGCGGGGCGGGAGAGTGCAATGTGCCTATATCACGGAGCAACAGGGGATGCGTCCGTCCTAGATGACCAACGTTGAGACAAAGTAGAAGAACTTATCCTGTCATTTGTGTTCGAATTTATATTACAAATGAAAAAGAATATGGGAGAAATAACATTTATCTCAGCAGATAAAAAAAACTGGAGCAATAGCATGCTGGAGAAAAAATATGCAGTACAGCATATATGTACCGACAGCCGGAACCTCATCGCCGCCACCGTTGTTCGTGCTCCACTGCCTGCCGTTCTTCCCTGTTGAGTGTTAAGTCAAAGCAGCATGTGCAGGTGATCCCCATTGGCTGGAACGACATCATAGTAGATACGAAAAAAATGTAGTCCTATGTATACGTACGTACCGGCACGCGGCACCCAGAACCTCATTAACGCTTTGCTTGTGCTCCTACGGATACTCAGCAACTTTATTGCAACATCAATTTGGTGGATTTTTTAATTCATAATAGTCTGAGTTTGGCCTAGATACAACTGATATTTATACTATGAACATCCCTCCTAGCTAGGTGTGGATGAGGAGAATCTTATTCATGAAGTAAATAAGTTGAAAGATGTGAAAACTGTTATTCTCGAAAGGTCTCGATGTCCTTCGGCCTTCCTGACATGTCTTCAGTAAAATGGCCATTACTTCTTAATGGGAAGTCCAAATGGCAATCCGTTTTTTGGAGGTGAAATTAGACTTCATTATATTTCCAGCAATGTGTATTATGGAAGCTGAAACCCAAAGGTCTTGAGCTTCCTACATCAATTATTTAAGCCTTCTGCCAGTAGGCTGGGTGCTGGTTCAACTTTCATGTAATGTGAGCGGTTGTTAGTGTGGGTTGCTTAAAACTATCGTGTAGCCTGAATAATTACATTGTCTGGAATAACGTTAGTGTCGGTTGTCAAATTCAAAGTGTGAAATCCCATGCTAATTATCTTAATTTTTAATGATTGATTGGATGATCGCTTAGATTAATTGACTGCCACTTGGCTTTTGTAATAAAAATTTGCGGAAAGCTCTTCTAAACATTATAAAAACTTGACCTGCGGGGGTATGACGGCCCCCGGACATTGCATTTAAAGAGAAGATCCTCTCACGCAAATCAAGAAAACCCTCGAAGCCCCCTCTCCACCCTTACATTGGGGCCACTAGCCTTGTGAGAACCTGGGTCGGGACCACCATAGGCACCGTAGCTTCCGAGAGGCGGGGCCTTAACCAAATGCTTTGGTGCGGGAGAGGCGAGGGATTTTTTAATCCAGATCACAAATTCGCTCCCCCTGGGAGTCGAACCTGGGACCTAGGAGGTGCTACTTAGGCACCTTACCGGTGAGGTAAAGGCCCTTTCTAACCATTATGAGTTGAAGCTTAAAGTAAAGGTCAGAAAATACCTATTATATCAGCTAAGTGAGTTGAGAGTAAGCTACACATATATTGGTTAGATTGTAAGTGACTTTGTCAACTTTAATGCTCATGATTTTGACCAAGCTAAGAAGGAATAATCCACTTTGTTTACCTCTGTAATTTCTAGCCATCCTTGTCCATCTGTTTCTTGCTACCAATAAACCCATATGTCATTGTTTCTCCCTCCTCCTTGATACAACCTACGATCAAAAATAAAGGGAATGAAAAATTTGCTGATGATACAAGCTGAAATCTGCCACCCATGAAGGAAGAAAACTGAAAGTATTGAATAAACATCATAGATCAGAAAATCCAAGCTTGTCCCAATCGGTACGCACATGTGGTGTATTATGCCAAGATGAAGCTAAAAGGTTTTCTCAAAGAGCAGAGAAGTGATTGATAGATCAGAAGCAGAAATAGAAATTCTTTGATCATTCTCAAAATTATTTCATTATCTCGGTGTTTTGACAACCGTAATTTATCATCATTCTTGTGATATCTTTTCTTTGTTTTCTCTCTTAATTCCTTTCTCTCCATCATTATGATATTTGCAATTCTTTTCTTTTCCAGGAGAACTTCTTTTTAGTGGGCATGATTGAGCAAATTGTTGACATCGTTGCTCTCCAAGATCCACATATAATCTTTTATTAGATAGGAGAGGGAATGATACACACTTGAGCGATTGATAGAAAACCTAATACTTGATGCTTCTTACTTAAATGGTGTGAAGAGAAAATAGAAAGATCATTTTGAAAAAACCCTTGTGGAAGTTCGATTGATGCGAGTATAATATACAATCTATTTTTGAAAAGATGAGAGAAGATTTCTATGGTGGAGTAAAAAGTAAGTGAGATGATTGGCACTAGCAATGTATAGGACAGAGGTGGGGGGCTAGCAGCAACAAGGAAATCGGTGCCAGAGGAGGAGGAGATGAGGGAAGAGGAGGGAACACCGGTGGAGGAGCTTCCGGAAATGTCGCTGGAGAGGGGAGAAACCGTGGCAGCTGGGAGGCATTTTCGGGTTGGAGGTCGAGGAAGGAAACCCCAATATGGTGGCAAATAGAAAAGTATAGTCCGAGTTTAGGGGAGCCGCACTCGAGTAGGTGTCGGGGATTCTATATCTATATTTGCACATTAGTGGAAAAAATGGAGTACAAACATCGTAAGGATCTATTACAGTTGTACAAGATAAGCATATGAATAGAAATACCCTATACAACAAGCACTCAGTAAGTACCACTACTATAGATTAAGCCTAAAATAACGGGCAAAAAAGCACCGTAATATCGAGGCGGTTTGTTCGATCCTATGTTAGCGTTATTATAAGAAGGATCGCTTCAATATCGGTCAAACCGTCTGTTATTACGGTGATACGTAAAGAAATTAAAAAAAAGACATGTGGTGGCGGACCCAGCCCGGACCTAGCCCGCTGGTAGGCCTAGTCGCCGGGCCCGGTCGCGGTCGCCGGATCCTCCGGCGGTAGGCCTCGGGGTCGTCGGATCCGGGGCCTTGGGGTCGGCGGATCCGGTCGTGGGGAGGGGGCCCACATGTGGAGGAGCCGGATCTAGCCGGTCCTCGCCCGATCCGGGCGTGGGGACGGGCCCCATACGTGTAGTCGCTGGGTCCGGCCTCCTCCTCGCTGGATTTGGCCGTGGCGAGGGGGCGGACGCGTGGAGGAGCCCAATTCGGCGAGAGAGAGAGAGAGAGAGAGAGAGAGAGAGAGAGAGAGAGAGAGAGAGAGAGAGAGAGAGAGAGAGAGAGAGAGAGAGAGGCTTGGAGGGATTTAGGTGAGCTAGATGCTAAATGGGCTAACATTGGGCTGTAGAAGACATGTAATATCACACCGGATGCTGATGTAATGAAGCCCGATATTGTAGTAGGTATTTTAAATATCGGGTGCATGATGACATCACCCGCTTTGTTATTGTTGTGCATTTTTAATATCGAGCATCGGTGATATCACTCGTGCCCGTTATTATAGTGTGTGCTGCATAAACGAACCCTATGATGATGTCAGCGATCACGCACTGCAATAACGGGTTTTTAGTGTCCGTTATTACTGGAAAATGCAAGATGATAGCGAAGGACATTTTTGTAGTAATGTACCAGAGACTGCTAGCACTGTACAGAGCATGCACTACTACAAAACAAGGATATCTGTAACATATTCTTGTAACACATAGAGTGATGTGTTATAAAATATTTTATAGAAACACAAAATTATGTGTTACAAGTATGCTTTTAACATATAGTTTTTATCAAATAATTATGTGTTACAAGAAGTGATTACAGTAACACAAAATTCATGTTACATGGATAGTGTTACAAAGATTGTGTGAGTGTTACAAGAAAAATCTCTTTGCAACACAACATAATGTTACGAGGGACCAAAACTAATGTGCTAATTCATTTAAGTCCATAAACTCTAGATGTGTGATGATCCAAAATATTTCTCGAATAACAATAAACACATAACTATCGAGTCCAAACTACTGTGATATATTAACATATTATAAGTTGAGCTTGCTAATAGGAGACTCAACTTCATATTATTATAGGTAGCGATGCAATTAAACCTTAAGTATGACACATGAGCTTATATTTAGAGTTATGTTTTATGTCATAGCAGTAACACTCTCTTGCAGAAAATAACATATATATGTGTTACAATAGTCTTTACTTATACTCTGTCATGTTACAAATTGAATAATTAGTGATAAAAGTCACAACTATGTCTTAGCTTGGGTGGTATAGTCACTAAGTTAGAAATATACGACTAGAGTTCAATTCCTAGTAAACACATATTTTTTACATTTAGTATTATTTTTTTATCTACAAGTGTAACGCTTTTCTCAAACGAGTAACACATATATGTGTTACAATAGGCTTTTCTTGTACACATGTTTTTTGTGTGTTACAACAAATTATACTTGTATCACTTTTAGTTACTAATAGTAATAGATATATGTGTTACAATTTGATTTTTTTGTTTCACATTTTCTCACAAGGAGTAACACATAAATGCATTACAACTAAATTTGCTCTAGTAACGGCTCAACCTAGATCACTTATTAAATGTGTTACTATAGGCCTCAGTAACACTTATTAAATGTGTTACTATAGAGAGTTGACCTGACGTAGTGCTTCCTCTAGCTGCACTCCAGTGTTGTTGTTGGTCCCTGCTGCATTATTAGCTCCATTATCACCCGCATCAATAGGCCCCTAGCTTTTATTTGCTTCTTTCTCCCACTGTGCCATTGTATCCTCGCCAAATTCCTCAACTGGATCAAAGCCATCATCAACATCATAATCTCTAGGCTTACCATTACTTCCCTAAATAGGCATCTCTATGAAGTAGAGGGACTCAATGTCGCTATCCCACTTAGAATATTTCTTAAGTGGTTTAGCTAATAATCTAGCGAACGTTGAGCCTCTTCTATTTCTTTGCCTTTGACTCATCATCATCTATGGGGATCTCTCGTAAGGTAAAAAACTTGACTATCTTGAGGTCGTGCCAATGGGCGCATTGGTCATGCCGATCCGGCACACCTAGCAGCAGCCTGGAAGTGCTCACTTAATTGTTCCATATTCTTCGCACGCCTCTTCTTGTCTTCCTGATCTTTCTCCAACCTTCGATAATCTCATCATTGATCTCTTTGGGTCTTTTTTCTCCTCTTACTTGTTGGATACCCATCACCATGTAAGAAGTTGCTAGGAACATAATTTGGATCGGCCCACATGAAAATCTCGATCTGTCATTAGTCTGTCATTGAATAGCCTTAATACAATAGAAGCACTTACAACCGCCAATGCAGTTGTTCTTGTGAATTTTTCTCTGTTCATAGCGCTCCCAATAGCTAAGTTGCTTTGGGAGGATCTCTTCAACATCAACTCGATCTTCCTCCTCAACTTCCTTTTGATCTTCTTCTTCTTCTTCTTCTTCTACTTCTCCAAATATCTTTGCTTGATACTTTAGTACAATATCATGCTCACTCGTGAAGTCAAGTCTGCCCTTATGAATTGTGAGAGAACTCTCCTCATCTAACTCACCCTTTTCCTCCTTGACTATTACTAGATATGTCTTGTTGTTCCCCAAGTATTCATACCGTAAATCCATCAAGAAGTTCTTTACTGTTCGACCTCCGGTGCATCTTCTAGGTCTAACTATCCCGGAGGTTCAAATTCCTTATTTTCCTAAAGTTGCCGATCAGCACACTTGGTTGTGCCGATCGACGAGCTATCATGCCGATTGGCGCAACTACAAGGGGCCGGTGTGCGGTTGTAGCTCTTTTTCCCTTAGGTATTCCAAGGTTTAATCAAATCCACGAGAGAACAAGCAGAACTTTTACTAATAGTTAATTATTAAAAGATTGCAATGGTTGTATGCGTGTGGGAATGACAAACATGTAAAACACTAGTTGCTAACAAAGGTGTAACAAGGTAATTAAGGATTCTCTTCTTATGATTGGTTCACTAGGATGCAGATTCAACTTACTAACTCGGATGATAAACTTAGCATTCTACAAGACACGGTGGTTTCATTCACCCCGACTTGTCACATGCAAGAGGCTAATAGCTCCCCACTGGTTTCTTGCACTATGTGGTGAGCAATAGTATACCTAGTAACACTAATTGGTATAAATAGATGCATCCATCTTTGTTGTAAATTAAGTGCATCATACATACTAAATTCATCAAGAGAGTTTTGTAAGCATGAGAATTTACATAACTAGATCCCCACACCAGAGAAAAGAATATGAGACTACTCACTCATCCTTTTGCTGATCATGGCGAAGGGATGATGAACAACGCGAGATGTGCGAGTGCCGATCGGTGCAACGAGTGTGTCGATCGGCACGATATCCCTTCGGTGGACCCGACCGATGTTCTCCGCCTTTCACCGCCACTATCTTAAAACCCTAGCTTTGCAGTAGTTTTCGCTTCTAAACGTTGACCCACGACTAGGTTGTTTTTCTCTTCTTTTATCTCCAACGATTCTAGCCTAGGCATCCACCGACTACGATTCACATTGGGTTGGGTCTGCTTTCTTCTCGGATTAGGCCCCTTAAGCTGGGCTTATCTTAGTTGTGACAATCAGCACAAGCATGTGCCGATCGACGCGACCCAACTTTCCTTCTTCTCTTCCTTGCTTCATCAGCCTTTATCCATAATTGCTCCATTTTTCACCTATTTCCTTGTATCATGTACCAAAACAGAACAACTCCACATATATGCAATTATGGGGTTAATTGTTAGTTTAAATGACCAAACCTAGACATAAAACATCCCTTTTTGATAGCTAAAATGGGCGTCTAGAGACCACCAACAATCTCTATACATTGTTTGTATATTCAACATCTCTTGTCATCAACATTACCTGCAGGCTATCATGTTGAAATTGGGGCTACAATTGCCCAACGAGCATGCCAACAAGAAGAAGCAATGGGATGATTTTTTTTATGAAACAGGAGGAGCAAGGCTCGAGATTTTATTAATAAAATAACAAAATCAAGAAACAATACAAAAGTGTCCGAATAATAAAAGAACCAAAAGAATGAAACAAGAATTAAATTGTATTGAGCCATTCTTCTATTCTTGCGAATTATTTCTTATTTGCCCGATGTAGTAGAAGTTTAAACTCCTTGTGAAAGTTTTCCTTGCATCTTGCCACTGTTGGATCAACATTGTTAAAAAATCAAGTTGTTCCTGGTCACCCAAACTGGACAATGTCATTATAATTATTATCTCCATTGAGAAGGGTAGGCCAATACGACGTTTCAAGATCTTAAGCACATTCGGAGCATGGCGGTTCACTCTAGGATAGCAACACCAATACTTGCCAAAAATAGGCTTTTGCAAAGTTGCATTGAAGGAACAGGTGTTCCAAGGTTTCCTCTAATTGCCATAAGCACATTTCACGGGTGTAAGAGTCTAACACCATATTTGTTCTTCTAAGTATTCCTCTTGTGTTAACTCTTTCTTTAATAGTCAACCAGCAAAATACCTTATGTTTCATGGGACAAGAAGATTTCCATAGCCAGCCATGAGGAGGATAGATTGTGGTATGACCTGTAAGACAATTATAAGCTTTCATGAGTATGTTCTTGAACCCCAAATATATTAGCAAATATCTGGAACATCTTGCAATTGCAGGTTCTGCAAAATAGTTGTGAGTTGTTGCTATTGCTCATATGACTCGACGGATAAGGGGAGGTGAAACAGGTCTTGTAAATGGGAATGCATAACATCTTGGAGAGCGAACTCTTGTTTTTGACAACGTAGAATAATTCATGGAAGTCTTGTTGTAAGATAGATCTTTGCCACTGATCGGACCAAAGAAGAATTGTTCTACCATCTCCCAGCTGTCTTGAAGGAATACCCTTGTATTGACCATATAGATTTAATCTATCTCGGGACCACAATGAGCCTTTCTTTCTTGCCCTAGTAGTGTTCCTTATGCATAGTATGATTCCCAAATGAGATGTACCAATGGATGGTCTGCTCTATTCATAAACTTGTAAATATTCTTCATGAGCGAGTGACATATTTTGAACTCTCAACCTTTTTACCCCGAATCCACCTTTCTTTTTTAGGCCGTGTCACCACTTTCCATGCTACTTGAGTTGGTTCTCTCTTGCAATCATGTCTGCTCCCCTCCGAAGACAATGTTTCACATACCTCTCAATTTGCTCAATCACCAAGGGAGGCAGTAGAAGAGTGCACATGTAAAAACTAGGCGAGAGAAGATATGACTAAGATTACCATTTTAAGTTCACTAGCCTGGTTCAGGAACATTGATGTTGATAAAGTCTCCTCTCAACTCTCACCACTAGATTTTCAAAATCCGCAATTCTTGGCTTTGTCAGCCCAAGAGGCAATCCTAGGTTAGTGAAGGACAATGATCCTGGGGCACATCCAAATGTGTTAGCTAAAATTTCCATCTTCTCGGTTGTAACATTAATAGGCACCATCATAGATTTGGAGTAGTTAACCCTTAATCCAGTAGATTCAGCAAAAGTGTTCAACGAGCCTTTAGTACAAAAAGTTGCTTTGGGCAGGCCTCCATTATTAGCATCATATATTGATTGTTAATTAGAGACATTTTAGCTGTTTCAATTTTTCTGTTGTATTCTTATACAAAAAGTATTTGTACTTATTTCTTTTAATATAAAACACCTTCTACTTATTTATATATATGGGACAACTAGTTACCTGTCGATCTCTTGAAGATAAAAACACCATAAAATACATTAAATGATTTGAGCAGAACACCATATCCCCGGCTCACTCGGGCCCTTAAAATCCCGAGATCAATCGGGGGTTTAGATACTCGAGAGAGATGTGCCGATACCCTAAGTTGGGCCCCTGGCTGTCGCGAGGAGAGAGAAATTTAAGCATAAGAGAAAACGAAAAGGTGGTAGCCGTCGTTCATTCAATTAGCTTGGTTTATACATCCCCCTTTCTACTTGTTATTTGAGTGAAGATAGGATTGACAAAGGAGGTATGCCTATTGCTATTGATATCTGTCATAGTGGTCCGAACACCATATAGATTTCATGTTGTGTATATGTCGCCATTTTTTTAACCGAAGTCGGTAGGGAAGGCCCCTACCTATTTGTCACGGACCAAAAGGAAACAATGGCCGTGCTGTTTTAAGGAAAGTACATAAAAACACATCCACCAAGCTCTTAACCGATGGCTTTGCCTTATAAGAGACTAAGGCAAACTCCTCCTTAAAGAGGTGCTTCCATCCGTCAAGCGATATGTTTGCACCATCAAAAATGATGCTATTCCGATGTCTCTAAATAGTTCAACACCCTACAATTAGAACTTCTCTAAAGATTATCGAATTAAAAGCTCTCCTAGCTCTTGTCAACATTTCATCCGGCTCCAAATGAGTATGCCAATGAATACCTAGGTAGGCCCAATAGCTTGCACTAAAAGCACAATCAAAGAGGATATGCATGATGGTTTCTGCTATGTTTGTTTGACGGAGAACACAGTTGTAAGAATCAAGTTGCCTTTTCTTTCTTCTAAGAAGGTTCCTTGTGTTGATTCCATCTCTAAGCACTAGCCAAAAGAAGAATTTAAGCCTACTCTTGCAGCGAGATTTCCACATCCATTTGAACCAAGGAGAAGTAGCTTCATTTCCTATGAATTGCATGTTGGTCTTTTGCACCGAAAAGATTTGGTCACCCCGTATGTAAGACCATGAATCTTTCTGCTCCTGTGTTAGGTTAAGCAGTTGTAGTTGAGTCTGCAAATTTTGATATTTAGTTGATGCCTTAAGTGAGAGGGGCAGCCGAGAAAGCTTCATGAGCCTGTAGACTAATAAAGCTGTTGCGCAGATAATTTATTGTCTAGAGAAAAGTAGAACAATTCTCAATAATTCAATTTTGGCACTCCCAAATTCCAAGCATCATGCCAAAAACTCATTGTATCCCCTCTGTTCACTTGATAAGAAGAAATCATGGAATAGTTAGTGAAAAACCTTATTATAGACTTCCACCAGAAAGAGCCCTTTGGCTTCAATAAATGATGTGGCATTGGCCTAATGTAGAGTTGAGACCATGCAATGTGTACCTAGGGTAAATCCAAATTGTTGTAGCTTATGAAGAAACTTGAGGAGCAAAGCGGTGTTATGTGCTCTCAAATTAACAATGCCCGGACCTCCTTGGTCTTTAGGCCTGCAGGCTTTTTTCTCCATGAGACTAAACATGAGCCTTTCCTGTTAATATCTCAACTATCACACAACTCATGCTTTCTATATTCATCTATTTGCTTAATAATGCAAGCAGGTACCTTCGAGTGCACATGAATAAGGTTGGGAGTGCAGATAAAACAACATTCAACATTTGCGATCGTCCGGAATTAGAGAGAAGTTTGTTGATTCCCATTACCCTCTTTTCAATAGGGGCTACTATTGGCATGAAAGCTTCAATGGGTGGCTTTGTGGTGCCCAGGGGTAAACCTTGGTAAGTAAAAGGCATAGTGCCAACTTGGCAACCTAATTTAGGGGGACAAGGAAGGATTTCTCATAATTAACTTGGAGGCCAGTGGAGTCGAGCAAAAGTCCTTATGAGGCTTTTCAAAACAAGCAACCGCTTGGCATCACCTTGCATAATTATCAAAGTATCATCCGCGTATTGTACTTACTATTGGGAAATCACTAGGAAAGTTATCATGAATAGGATGTAGAATCATCCTTTCATTTGCTCCTCTGTTAATTATTGACTGCAGTAAGTCAGCAGCTAACGAAAGAGCAAAGGTGAGACGGGTCACCATGCCCGACCCTCTTTTACATTGGAAGCTCTTTCCCGGCACTCGATTTAAAAGGACAGAAGAAGTCCCCGAAGACAGAATTTGCTGGATCCAAGAAATCCATTTTTAGAAAAACCTTTAGCTCTCATCATTGAAGTTATAACATGGTGCTCCACTTTATCAAAAGCTTTTTCAAAGTCCAGCTTGATAATAACAATTTATTTCTTTGATTTATGGCAAAATATAAGAATTGATATGCCCAAGCTAGGCAATCTTGAATAGTTCTTCCTTTGATGAACCCATACTGATTTTTGTGAACCATCGAGAGGATGACAAATTGCAATCTATTGGCAATTAGCTTGGTTAAGAGCTTCGAGCACTATTAAGCGAGAGAGATGGGTCGATAATCATTGATGGAGACAGGATTATCTTTCTTTAGAACTAGAACAATGAATGCTCCATTTAAACTCTTAATATCCAGCTGACTAGTGGAAACATCATGACACATTCTAAGGAAATCTTCCTTTATGATTGTCCAACACCATTTCATGAAAAGCCCCATTTAACCCATCGGGGCCAGGTGCATGATCGGATGGGATGTCGGCAAGTGCCGAAGTTATTTCCTCTTCGAGTAAAAGGAAGATCTAAAAGTGGCAAATTGACTGTCTGAATGAACTCATTTAAGTCAAACAAGATTCTTCCACATGCATTCGAGAGACCCCTAATCTTTCTTTAAAAGAAATCCAAAGGGCATTGGCCTTTAGAGCATGATCGAGAGATGATAGAGCCATCAGGTAGATGCAAATGTGATATAAGATTACCTCTATGTTTAATGGTGGCCACTGTGTGAAAAAAGTTGGTATTTTCATCTCCAAATCTTACCCATCTAATGGTGGCCCTCTGTTTCCAAGATCCTCTTTGCTTCCAAAAGAGTGGCTAAGTGCCTCTTCAAAATTCCTGAAATTTCTTTCAATTATTGAGAGTCTTCTCTGATCTTCTAGCTCATCTAACATGGCAATAACCCATCTGCAATTACTGATGTTTTTGTTCAACTTAGACAAGTTTTTGCTCCAAGCCTTCAGCCCTCTTCTGGTTTGTTCGAATTTTTCCGACAAAGTTTTAGCAGGGTTGCTATGAAAAGCTGTGGAGTGCCAATGCAGATCAACTGTTGACATAAAGTCTGTTATTTGAAGCCAATAATTCTCAAATCTAAAAATATGTGCCTTAGGAATCTCAGTTCCTACTTCAACAACATAAGGAATATGGTCGGATATGGGCTTCGACAGAGCAATGACAGAAGTGTTAGGATATTGTAGAGTCCAAGAAGAAGATGTAAAAACCCAATCCGGTTTCTTCAACAATGGGTTATCTTGCATATTACTCCAGGTGAATTCCCTGCCTTCAAATGCAATATCAACTAAATCAATATGATTAATCAAATCATTAAAGAGCAACATATCGGAGACATTGCCACCAGCTCTACTCTTGTTTTTAGCACTCCTGATTAAGTTGGAATCACCTACTAAAATCCAATCTTCTATATTTGAGCTATCAAAATTGTATAACCAGGAGATGAAGCTTGCTTTCTCAATAGGTGAAGGTGGTCCATAGATGTTTGTTAGGTGAAAGATTTTGCCATCTGCAAAAGAAGTAAACTTTATAGTAATAGAATAGCTATTGATAAGAACTTTTTCACCCTTAAACTGATTACCATTCTATACAGTGAGCAGACCACCAGCAGCCCCCAAAGAAGGGGAGAAAGCATATTGGTTGAGGTTTTGGGGGCCAAAAATCCTGATATAGTTGTTGTCAAAATTCTCTCTCTGTGTCTCTTGCAGATATAAAATTTGACAAGATGATTCATTGATCTTAGTTCTGACATGATCCCATTTTTCTTGCGCATTGATGCCTCTTATATTCCATGGAAGGAAGAACGATTTTTTCACATTATCCATTTCAGACAGCCAACAGAGAAACATAAGACCCAAGGATGCCGGACCCCAGATTAGAATTAAGCCATCAATTAGAGCAATCAATATCCAGTGAGAAAATGAAAAACAGCAATACTCCAACAAAA
>JAUNZO010004716.1:0-73359 GCA_031894775.1 Chloris gayana
GATCAATCAGTACTGAACTCAGAACCATCTTCGAGTGCCAGAGAATTGCATCCCGGTGGAATGCAATCAGGTAAAGTTACAATAGATTGGCATATCAAGTTGTTCACTTCCAGCTGATTTATATTTGTTTGTCTTATGCAGATAATGGGGCTAACGATGTTCCTGTCACTGCCTCAGGTGATGGACAAAATAAAAATACAGGACTGACAAACATTATCTGGAATGGCGTTGGAAAGGGCTCTACTGTTGAGGTCAGTTGTTGGCTCTCTTTTTATTTATAAGGTGGTCGGTCTTGTACATTGTTCTGTGTTTTCCCTTTTTGATATGATTAATATAGTCTGTGTGCTGCATGAGTATTCTTCCTTTTTCTAATATATGCTGGTATTACAGTGTCCTTATTCATATCAGTATAACAGTAATCATAACAAAATGGTAGAATGATATCTATTTTGACGATTTCCTAGTGATATTTAAGTGCATGTTTTGAAATTTATTTGAATTTTCTTTATATGCACACATCAATTTTTGTGGAGTATTTTGACTGCCTATTCTCAGACAATCATGGTATGCTAAAGTTCTTACCTTTTGCCAAAGTGATTTCTCAACTTTGTTGTAATATTATCTGATGTGCTACCTCAATTGCCAAATTGAACCCTATTAAGAGTGTTATTTCATTTGATTTTGACAGGTCTCATCTTACGTGGGGGGATTTGGAGTAGCTTGGTATCCGGCCAAGGTTGTTGATATGAATGAAGATAGTGCATTAATCATCTATGACAACAACAATGAAGGTGATCACTTGTCAACATTTTCTTGATGATTATTTTTCTATGACAGTTTTTCGTTTTCTTATCTAGCTGCATGGTTTAGTTGTTAACATTTATGTTACTTAAGCCATGTATATTAACTGATCTTATTCAGGAACTAGTCCTCATGAGGAATGGGTACCATTGAAGCCAGAGGGTGGCAAGGCGCCTCAAATTCGCCTCTCACACCCTGCCACCCTCTCTAAATTCAAAACTAGAAAGCGACGCAGGGAAACAACAGGAAATTGTTCCTGGGTTATTGGAGATCATGTGGATGCTTGGGTAAATGATAGGTATGCTCTGTTATTCTCTACAGTTTTCATGTAACATTGTTAATTTGTTATTGTCCATGGGTTTCATGTCTAGCGTACAACAACTTGCTTGAGACTAAAGGCTATGTCATTGTTGTTGTACTGTTAATTTGTTATAGTATTTGATATTTTGTCTGGCAACAGTAGATTTTCACTCTATGATGACCCCCTCCTCTTATGGAAAAAGACAAAAAGTTGAAGAATGTATGTAGACATGATCGCCAGGAATTGTTCAAAGCTTGACCTTTTTTCTTATGCTTAATCCAACAGCAGAGTATCTCGATGGCTGCTGTGTATTTCACTACTCCGAGATAGAGATTATACCGTTAAATGTGGAGAGACAGTATCTCTCAGTTCTTCGAGAAGTCTTGTAAAAACTATTCAGAACATGGCGTGAGATCCTGCTTACAAGAATTAGCTGTAAATGCAAATTCGAACCAAGAGCCATTTCATACGTGAACATAGGAAACATAGAATTTTGATAAATTTGGGTGCTTGCATTTGGAACCAATATTTATCCTACTGCACTTTTCCTTACTGTGTTTGAATTTGTTTATTACAGTTCTGCACTTCTAGAGTTCTAGCCAGCCTCTGCATTTAGCTGTTCATGAAATTTTGTCCTACCTCTGGCACTTGGCTCTCAAATTATTGAAAGTAGATTCTGGTTTCAAATTTACACCTCTACCTAGCTGAAGGTTTCATGTAGCTTTCAAATTTTGTTATACATAAATTGCTTAATCCTCACCTGTCTCGGAGTTACATACTTCATCTTTGTTTCAGTCGTTTATCATGTAAATTACAGCTTAGGTACCTGCTTGCTACTGCTAAGCACTTTGTTATTTATATTTTTTTTTGTTAGTAACTGGCGGTCTAAAGTCTATTTATTTTCACAGGTGGCGGGAGGGAGTTATTGCTCAAAATCATGAAGACAATGAAACAAAATATGTTGTGCAATTTTCAGGTGCGTTTTGTTTTCCCCTTCCATTGCTCTTGTTTCAACTGTGTCTTTCATGTATGCCCTTTCTTGTTTCTCAATCTGACTTCCTGTCTAGAAATTTAAGATTGACTTTTAGACGTCACATTTGACCACTCATCATATTAAATAAATTTTAAAAATATATTTTTTGTTATAATTTGTTTTATAATGAGATATTTTTAAGTCTTTCAAATTTATTTTAATATTTTCACAAATATTTTGAATAATAAGATAAATGATCAAATGTGATGTGTGAAAGTCAACAAATGCTTACATTTCTGGACAGAGGGAGTAGCATTTGATAGTGCACTACAAGGGCCACAAAAGGGTAGTGCATGGTAACACTTGAAATGGGCAGAAAATATATTCTTAGTCTTACATCAATCGAAGTCAAGATAATGCAGCTTGTGGTCCAGTTATTCTTCAGGTTCTTTAGCATCATATTACTGCAGGAAGTGCAGACCGCCCTTGAAAGAATTGAACTTTTTTGGAAGTACTAGATAACTAGACAATAAAATTTATGCATGCTATATTCTTAACAATAAGAATGGTGTACCCTTTATCTTTTATAATTATCAGTGACAGAAGTTTATTGTATGACAATAGCCATAAGAGAAAGTGTCTTAAGTGTGAAACCATAATCTTCCAAGTAACCAGAATAAAAACTGGATGGATAACTACTAATTTTATTCAAACAATGTTAGAAACACAAAGGTGTCAGACCAATGAGGTACAACATATTGTCAATTCACTCATGCCTCTGTCTTGAAGCTGACATTTATCAAAATCTTGGGAACTATTTACTCCCTCCGGTCCGTATTTGTTGTCGTTTCAGACAGCAGAAGAGAACTAGAAATGAATTACGCTTCTATGTCCTAACGACAACACTAAGAAAACAGAGTAGTATTGATTATTTTCTAACTGTTTCTTATGCTATATTGTGATGTGTTATATGCGTTGAAGTTTAACCTTCTGCTGCTCATTTCTTTTTCTCCAGATGCAGGTGGTGCTGATTCCTTAGTGGTTGATGCTTGGAATCTTCGTCCATCACTTGTTTGGAAAGATGGCCAATGGATTGAGTGGTCACGAGCCAGAGAAAGGAAATCTAAATTAAATAAGGTTTGTATCGCTTTATATACCTAGTTATCTTTTATTGCAAATCTGGTTTCTAAATTCCGCTTTTCACATTGATGCATAAATTGCAACATTCTATGATCTTAGGGTGATTCCCCTCTTGAGAAACGGCAAAGGACAGACCCGCCAGAAGCAGTCTATGATAAGCCTTTTGAGGAGAAGTAGGAGGCCTTTCTAAGGACAAGATTACCAACAATTCAAAAAAGCCAGAGGAACCGAGGCCACTTGCTTTGTCTCAGACGGACATGATTTTCAACATTGGGAAGAGTGCAGCTGAGAATAAAACTGAGCCACTTGCATTCAAACGGCCTGGATTACAGAAAGAAGGATCAAAGGTGGTATATGGTGTTCCAAAACATGGAAAGAAGAAGAAATTTATGGAAGTCAGCAAACATTATGTTGCAGGACAATCTGTTAAGACTTCTGAAGATACTGCAGCTAGCAAAGGTGCACCTAGCAGAGGTGCAAGGCATATGGTGCCTCCATTACCAAGACCACGGGATAATACTTCAAAAACTGATCAGAGAGGACGCAGGGTGGGCGAGACAAGGTCTAGAGGACCACTTAAACCTTCAAAGTCTCAGATAAGCTCAGCTAATACTATTCCTGTCAAGGATCCTTTATCCATGCCTGCCTCAAACCCTGGTGTTTTTGAAAGGAATTTTGCTTTTATGGGAAGTACAAGTGCATCTAACACTGAAAAGTCCACTGTAGATAAAAACAGAACCGTATTTGGCCCTGGTCCTGGAATTGAAGACATTTCTGTTTCTGAAAAGCAAGCTGCATCTACTGTTCATACATCCAAGCAGGATGTGCCAACTACTAATAGAACTAAAAGAAAGCATGTTCCTTCTGTGGATAATAGAAGTATACGCAAAACTTCTGAAAGGACTACTGATTCTACTGAAACCCAAAGGACTAATTCTGATTCTGCCGAACCCCGAAGGTCGAACCGCCGAATTCAACCCACTTCTAGGGTAAGTACAGGAAACATAACATGTTGCAAGTTGAACATATTTTTGCTCTACTGTTCTAGGATTCATATCTATCATTAAATATTGGTAATATACCCCGTTCTGCAATGTGCTTAGTCTGCAGGGAAAACATACTTGGCTTGCAAAGTTTTCTGTTTCCTTGATCTAATATCTAATATAGCTTTTTAATGATCTTACATAGTTAAAGATAATGCTTTATACTAAATTTTGTTGGCTGTTTGAGACTTGTTACACAGCTTGTTTCCTGTTGTGTGGTTTTATGTGGAAGTACACATGAGTTGTGCTTGATCATGTGTTAGTTGGTCTTTTTTACTTGTGGATCTTGCCTGAAATAACCTGTATGTCTTTTACTACGTGTGCTACAGTTACTAGAGGGTCTGCAAAGTTCTCTTCTAGTGTCTAAAGTTCCTGGTGAGAAGGGTCCTAGGAGCCACTTCAGGAGTGCTACGTCAAGAGGTAACTCCACCAAACCTTGTTTCACTTTGACCTCGAGGTTTTTCAAAAGCAATATGGTGAATCTGTTTTAAATTTATCTGTGGAAACAGGGAGAGCTCATGGTCATGGCTGAGAAAAGGCGCCGGTGTGCTGTTTTTTTGGAGAGTTGGGCGAGGCAACTCTCCTGTTTGTACATAACCGTAGCTTGCCGAGTATGGAAGCCGAAGGATAGGATTGGTGTAGAAGTCTTTATTGGAGCACATGGATTCAGATGTATTATAAACTAGCTTTAGTTGCTTTGTTATTTTTTTCCTTCTTTTCGTCTTTGACAGGACAAAATAGCCATTAATCTTTTGAAACCCACTGTTTTAGTTTGCATGACTCAACTGGGAAGAAAATGGCATCAATTCACCGACAGTCATGCCTCGTGTGGTATGCATTGCTTCAGATACAGTTGCACTTTCATGTGGTTGGAGCATAATGTAATAATGAAGCCTTGCATTGTATGTATACATGCGGGTCATGTCGTTAGGAATCCTAGGATGTTTCTCCACGAGGGTAGATGACATTTATGGCGAGCTCCACTCCCTCATCGTCTCCATTTGATTTTGTGGGAGACCCGAGCGCACCTCATCCAACAACGGGGCATGCTAAATTGTGGCGGGTTGCAGCGGGTCGTACGGGAACAAAATTGTGGCCAGCCGCCACCCATGACTCTGGCACCTCGCCGGCGCTCCACCGCCCTCCCCCTCTCTTCGACGAGGCTCCCATGTCCTAGCACTGGCCCACTGTCCTCCACCACCAAACCTGCCGCCCACAGCCGGTCTGGCCTTCAACATGTTTCCATGGCCGAGGGGAGGAGAATCTTCCACACATTTCCATGGTCGAGGGAGGAGAAGCTCCCAGGAAACCAAACCATAACTTGACTCCGGCCGCCTGCACCGCCTCACCACACGTCCTCCGCCTCCGTCGCAACTCGCAAGTTTGCTGCAAGACACCTTTTTTTGTGTGTAGCAGCAAGAACATATTTGAATGTAGAGAATGTCCTCACCTCACTACAACAATCACTGCTTGTAGCAGCGGGCCAAAACTCGCTATAGCGATGGATATTTCGGCCCGCCGCTACTGGTGTGTAGCTAAAAATAACATTGAATAGCGGTAGAAAAATCACGGCCCGCCGTAAAAAAGGAATATATTAGCAGCGGGTGACATCTTCACCTGCCACTACAGTTAACCCAAAAAAACAAATAAATCCCGTTCGACTTGCACGGGGTCTATGGCGCCCGCACAAGGCCCATGCTGCCCACCCGTCGCTGGATCCCCTCCTAGGCCCGCTGCCGGTGCCAGGAGGAGGGGATCGCTGTCGGATCCCCTCCCGAGCCCGCCGCCGCCGTTAGCGGGAAGGGCGAAGCCGGATCCGGTCCTCGGGAGGCACCGCCGCCGCCGACGAGACGACGTGGTCGGAGGGCTTCACACCGCCGGATCCACCCGCCGGAGTTGCTGCCACTCACGGATCCGGCCCCGACGCACCAACCAATGTCGTTCGGATAAGGGGGCCACCTAATCTTGGCCGGATCCCTCGTCGCCTAGGGTCGAAAAGAAGGTAGGTCCACAAACAAGTCTATATTGGAATAGATAGAGAGCACTTTTCCCCTTTGTAATTTCACAAAAAGTGGAGAGCCCTAGGATTGAATGAACGTGTTACTTATCGAATTACCCGAAGTGAAGTGAAGGAATGCCCGGACTTATTTAGGGTGCGTTCGTTTCTTTTAGAGGGTTGGGTTTAGATGGGTATGCACAAATGGGGGTCTAAAAATGGTGGTATCTAAAATTTAGAGGTTGTGTTCGTTTGACCCTCTAAAAAACCTCTAAAAAAACATAAAATGACATTTTTACCCCCTTTGTAAGGATTCATGATGCACATTGTATAACCAAGAATAATTCACACATTTTTCATGACACAAGTGAATGACAGCATTTGATCTCAATATTTACAAAATGAATGTTCGAACAACATAATTCATAACAAACAAGTTTCAACAATCACAAATGCACAAATGAACATGCAAACCAAATTTTTCAGTTGTAGTAAAGTGCATGGGCAATTTGATCTCGAAAAGCATTCATGCTCATGTCCTCTTCTTCTACGTGATCAACATCATTTGACAAAGCTTCATGCTGTTCATGGCCCTGTTGATTTGATTCTTGTTCGTCTTGCATGCAGTTGAACACTTCATCCGGGTTACCATATTGTATGATAAAATTGTGAAGTGCCATGCATACCACAATTATTTTGCTTTGTTTATGGAGTGGATAATTTGGAACACTATACAACATCCTCCATCTCTCGCTTTAGCACTCCAAATGCCCTCTCTACTACATTTCGAAGCGATGAATGTGCATAGTTGAAAGTCTCTTTCATACCTCTTGCCCTTGTTCCTAAATTCTTGAAGATGGTACTTTGTTCTTCTGCATCTTCATCTTCAACCACCGCTTTTCCTCTCGCAGCACGACTCGGTCCGGCCCTTCCACGACGAGAAGAACCTGCCGCACCGGTGCCCCGTGTGCGCCGTGCACCACGTCCAGCTGGGCGACGGCCACCACCTCCTCTTGGGCGAGGCGTTGGGAACCGCTCGACGCCAGCTGCGGTACGGTTTCGGAGGAACGACCCCGCGATTACTGGAAAGGGGAGGTCCTCCGGATTCGAACCCTAGTGAACCTCCGAAGGCGCCTTCGTCTTGGAGGAAATCTTGGTGCGAACCAAGGTTGGGGAAGCCACCGGACTGCGAGTTGAGGTCGAGATTGTCGAAGTTGAGGCGGGATCCCATGCTGCTCGATCGCGCGCCGTGACGGGTCCCATCCTCGTCGGGCAAGGAATGTCTCGGCGAGAACGGATCGGCGTTGGAGAAGAAGTCGCGGGTGCCATCACCCGTGTAGCCGTCGTAGCCGAAGCCGTCCATGGATGACGAAGAGTTGCTGCTTACTTCTTCCACGCGCGCGGAGCCTACGGCGGGCTACGGCGCACTTGGCTGCTCGGACGGCCGGGCTTGGTGGATCTACGCGGCGGACGGCGAGCAAGATGGAGGCGGACTACTCGGGGAGAGAGGTTTGGGAGCGCGCGATGCGGCGGCGGTGCGTGGAAGCCCGGACGACGGCGGCGGTGGCGGGGCGGTGACCTAGCTGCGCGTGACGAAAGGGAATGGATAAGGTTGCGGTTGGAGGAGGGGCAGCCGCGTCCGTCACCTGAAGAGTTCTCTTTTAAATACCCTCCCCTTTTGGGTTTAGAGGCCTCTAAAGGCCTTTTCCCTCTAAAATTTAGAGGTCCGTTCGGCTGGTGGACTCTAATAGCCGATTTTGGGTTTTAGAGGGGAAACGAACGGGCCCTTACTTGTCCGAATAGATTGACTCGGTAGGCCGTAGGGAAAGATAACTCATGCCTACTTTACTTACTTGCCCAGGCCAACAATATCGCTTTTATTGCCAACAACTTTATCGATACGAGCACCACTCTTTGTATTCCTCTTTATGAGTTGAAACCTGATAACACCAATTAATCTTGAGAGCTGGCTTCCTAACTTATAGCTGACTGACTTGCTTAGTAATACTCTATAAACACTAGCTGATTTGCTTCCTAAAAGGAGTGATACGAAAACCAATACCCACAATCGGCGCGTGGTAGGGAGGGGTTGGTGACGCTGGGCGGCGAGTGGAGGTCGGGAGGGGCCAACGGCGCTCGACATCAAGGGGAGGTCGGGAGGGTCGGTGTGCATGATGGCTTGTTTCTTCCTCGCCCGAATGGGCAGAGTAGGCTCATGGAGACGTGGAACACTTGCAGCCCGGGATATCAAGAAAAAAGCACGAAGACGCTAGTTTATTGAACATGTTGTTGAGACAGATCTAATGGTTACAACTAGGTCACACGAAGTCATCTCTTTCTCTCTTTTCTTTTCACGAGGTCATCCCTTGAAAGAGTAAGTTCAATGAAACTGCACATAGACTTGACTTGCACTTGCACCATCACCAATCATCCATTCAATTATCTGAGCAGAATGTATAAACTATAGCTAGGTAGGAAGGTAGCCGCCCAACTTGCTGTGAGCCTCGCATGCAAATTGCAATCTTGGGATTCCTCAGTATGTATTTGCAGTGTTGACTGACTTCACATAAATACTATTTATTGTACTTTTCGTCTGACACAAAGTTAGTAATGGTATAGTGTAAGCAGTTATAAGTAAGCTTTTGTGTTATGAATCGAAGGCAAGTCTTTTGTCCAGAACCGTAATCCATTCTCTAAAACCACTACCAAACCAAAATTCTGGTTCCGTTTTCACAAGAGGGAGGATGGCTGACGCCTTCAACAAAATAGAAATCGAGTTCATCGACCAAGATGACAATGTGCAGGTTGTTGCAGATTCCATCCGTAACACGGGTGATGTTCCTGAAAGGTATGTCAGGCCTGAGATTAAGGCTGAAGCTGTCATTTTCGATGTTGAGGATTACGATCTGCCTGTAATAGATATGTCAAGGTTGCTCAACCCTGAGTTCTCCGAAGAAGAGACTGCTAAGCTGGGATTTGCCTGTGAGCATTGGGGGTTCTTCCAGGTCCGTATTGTGGAGCGTTATTGCCATCCTTAAACCCCAAATACTTTATCTGTCATTGTAAACATGTAACTATCTCTAGTGTAGTAAAAGTAGTTCGTATTTCACTTGCAAAATAATGGTCGTCCGCTATTTCTATCTGTAATGTTGTATATGGACAAAACAAACTCATGCATATAATAAGCGTGAAGAAACTTGCAGCTTGTGAACCATGGGGTGGAAGGTGGACTGTTGCATCAAATAAAGACTGACATCACAGAATTTTTCGGCCTTTCACTAGAAGAAAAGATGGCCGTTGCGATCCAGCCAAACGGCGCCCAAGGGTATGGCCACCATTTTGTTTTCTCCAAAGAACAGAAGCTGGACTGGGCAGATTTGTTATTTCTTGCCACGCGGCCTGTTGAGGGAAGGAACCTGGCCTTCTGGCCTGCAAAGCCTTCAACATTCAGGTGATTTTGTCTATTGCTGAGTTAGGGATATTTGGAAATATAATTCTGCCCCTCATGTGTTGTTTCTTTTGACATATAAAAAAGTTCATAGGAAATTTTGTACTATTTTAGAGAGAGCACTTTTCTTGACCAGTATTTTTTCACAACTAATGGTCATTAGTTGGATCTGAGGGTGTAGATTTAATTTCAAAAATTAACGACTAATTGCTATTATTAGGGGTAGTATTGTAAAAAATAATATATTCATAATAACTAAAATTCATAATTATTAATAAATTAGTCAACTTTTGTACAGATATATTATAGTATATCTAATCATTGATACTATTAAGTTAATTAATTTTTAGTGCAATTAGAGATAATTCATACAAATAAAAAAATACTAATTTTCAATGCAATATCACTGAACTACCCCTTAACTAATGACCATTAGTTGAGAAAAATATATTTATAATATTAATAAGTTAGTCAACTTTTGTACAAATATAATAATAGTATATCTAATCATCGATACTATTAAGTTAATTAATTTTTAGTGCAATTAGAGATAATTCATATAAAGAAAAAATACTAATTTTCATTGCAATATCACTGAAGTACACCTTAACTCATGGCCATTAGTTGAGAAAAAATAATGACCATTATTTTGGACAATAAAACTCCTATTTAGGGATACATATTGTAGCTGGAACAGTGGAATATAATGTAAACATAAAATGTTCAAAAAAGAAAAGGCCAAAGTTACATGATTACATCTTCTGCCTAGTAGCTAGTAAAAGATTTGTCTCGACTTTATGTTAAATGTTTCATGATTGCGCAAGTCAAATTTCCTAGGTTAAGTGTAAAATTTTTGAACGGCCATTTAAGAAAAATTCTGGCATTCCAATTGTTTGGGTCAAGCTTTTACATGGCTGCAAGTTGTATTTGCTGAATGAAACCTTTGAAATCTAGTAAGTAAATATTAAATATTTGGAAGCATTTTTGTCGCTGAATGCTTTATTGCTTGCTCATTCTAGGGTCACCCTTGACAAGTACTCAGCGGAACTAGCAAATGTAGCTTCACAACTGCTCAAGGTTATGGCCAACAACCTCGAAGTTGACCAAGAGTCACTCCTTGATATCTTCAAGGGACATTCTCAGAGCGTGAGGATCAACTATTACCCTCCCTGCTGTCAGTCCGACAAGGTGTTAGGCCTCTCGCCCCACACGGATGGTGGTGGCATGACATTCCTCCTTCATGTAAATGATGTAGAAGGACTGCAGATCAAGAACGATGGCAAATGGTTCTCCGTGAAATCCATGCCTGGAGCTCTTGTTGTCAACATAGGGGACACTCTTGAGGTGCATTTAGCTCTATTTGCTTCGTATTTCTAGTGCAATTTCCTAAAACTGTAAATGAATGCCTTAACTTGCCCAAGATTTGCACTTGATCGTATCAACCGCCAGTCTATTAACACATCTCCAACAGATCCTCACCAATGGCAAGTACAAGAGTATCGAGCACAGGGCGGTTATAAACCCCAACAAAGAGAGGATCACGATTGCAGCATTTGATATGGCCAATCACCTTTGCATGATTGGCCCACTTCAGAAGCTCCTAAAGGCAGGAGAGGCACGCTACAAGGCGACAGATGCTGTCGAGTTCCTCAAGGGCTACTTATCTGCGAAGCTAGAAGGCAGAAGGTACTTGGAGAGCCTGAAGCTGGAGATATGAATGACGACAATATTCTGTTTTATTAGAATATGGTTACTATCTGCTGGTGACTTCCTTCGTCAAAATATGTTTCCTTCATTTATTAGAATATGGTTACTAAAATAAATTTCTGGATTTATACATGAATATTTCATGCACACTATCAACACTGTATGAATTTTGAATAAAGTGGCTGACCATGTGAATTTGTCGTGGAGTGTAAGTGCATCAATCGACCAATATGCTGTATCTATTCATCAAATGCCTCTTTCAAATACTGATATTTGAACTTTTGCATTTTAGGAAGCTGTACATCTAGTTATTTGTAGTTACAGGGTGATCAAATTCTTCGTGCCGCCTGCCGTGCCTAACAGACCGTCCGGCACATATAACTACCTCCGTGCCATGCCATGGGCCAAGAGCGCGGCACAACGGGCACGACTCTCCATCAAGATTGCCTCAAATTTCCACTAGTACCGAAGGAGCCCGTATTATTGGTGCGTCCGGCCCAGTGGTTGCTATACTCCCCTTTGGCTCGCCGCCCACGACCCCGTGCCGCCGCTGCCGCCTCGTAGGCCTTAGTTGGGGCATTAACTTGATTAGTTGGTTGGATGATGCGACACGGTGCGGAGCAACATCACCACCACAGGCCTCGGCCTAACCAGCTGCAGTGCAGTCTCCAGCTACACCGTTTGGTTAGCTAGCGCTGCCACTCACCGACGAGAGATCCTCGTCGACGACTGCTCACACGGGCCAGGCCCAGGGGTTGCATCGATTGATGACTTCTGTTCTGCAGTCTCGCCCTCACTAGTCACTACTAGAAAGAGGACCTGTAGCGGCGGGCCAAAACCCACTGTAGGAGCGGGTAAGGCAGTCCGCCGCTACAGCTCTACAACTACAAAAAATCATCAATAGTGATCCAAACATTGCCAACCACCGTTAAACATGAAGATAGTAGCAGCGGGTAACATCATCACCCATCGCTACATTTCCCACAAGAAACAAAAAAAAAGTTCGCTAGGCCCGTGCTTGGCCCGTGCTGCCCGCCATGTTGCTATGGTTTGCGCCGCCCTCGAAGAAGCATCGAGCTCGTCGTCGGGAAGGGCGCCACCGGATCCGCACACCGGGAACCGTCGCCGCCAACGGGTGGGGGCGGGGGGGGCTGGATCCGGGCCCTGGGGAGCCGCCGTTGCCGTTGGGAGGGCAGGCGCGGCCGGATCCGCTGCCCTGGAGCCGCCGCGTGCCGTCGCCGCCGGGTGGGGACGCGGCAGGATCTGCCCCCGGGAGTTGCCGCCACCACCGGGTAGGGGACACCGGCGGATCCCCCGCCCCGGGAGCACGGTCGGATCCAAGCCGCCGTGAGGCCACCGCCTCCTCTCGGTCGCGCCGCTCGCGCGCGAGGAAGAGGGGCGGTAGGAGGAGGGCGAGGCGCCATCCCCGCGCGTGCCGAGTCGATTGAGAGAGAGAGAGAGAGAGAGAGAGAGAGAGAGAGAGAGAGAGAGAGAGAGAGAGAGAGAGAGAGAGAGAGAGTTCCAAGAGGTGGGGTGCGGTGGCCGACTACGGGGAGGTGGTGAGCCGAGGTCATTTTATATTTACGGTGTAGGTTTTGGAGTGGGTTGGGCTGTAGCGGCGGGCCGTTTTATGGGCCGTCGCTATACAGATTTGTTACGGGCCGTAAAGTGGCCCGCCGCTCAAAATCATCGTGATTTTTAACGGCGGATCACAATAACCGACGCCACTACGCTATTTTTGCTACCGCCATTACAATACCGATTTTGTGGTGGTGCTCGTCCATGGGTCCAGAACATGTGGTTCAACATATGGTTTCGGTGAAAGTTTTACGTCGACAACACAAACCTCGCGTTCGACCTCCTTCGTCCCTTCTTCCTCTTGCCCGCAACCATGGTGGTAGGATCGAGTTATGGTTCGGATTGGCTTGTACCTCAAAATCAAGCTCCTTATGTCGGACCTTGAAAATGGTTACGGTAATGGTCCGTCGAGCTCGCCGACGAGTTAGCGACGGCCACGGTGGTGGGAGGCCGTGGTGCCGCGACGGAGGTGGGGGCGTCACACTCGTACTGATTAGCGATGGTAGTCGAGGGCGGCTGCGGAGGCGCCATCGGAGTCGGATGGAGGAGGTGGTGGTGGGGGCGAAAGAGAAAAGAACGGCGTACAATAGAATACTCCCTCCATTCCTATATGTAAGCATTCGTAGAATTCCGAGATAGAAATAATCATGAGAGAAAAAGTCATATATACTCCTCATTTTACACTACCTCATAAATTCTTCACCCACCTACCAACCCATCATTTTTTGTCTTATTCATAGGAATGCTTACATTGTGGAACAAAATTTGAATCCTTAGAATGCTTATATAATGGAACAGATGGAGTAGTTGTTGGGCCGTGGATCCACTGGGGACATCCTGTCCATCTCGTCGACCTAAAACGGGATCCTTTACGATTTAAGGTGCGCTCGATCGTGGTGTTGCTAAATTTCCTTTATTTAAAAGGGAAAAGTCCAATTTACTCCCTGAACAATTCATTATGTCCAAATTACACGCCGAACAAAATCCACTTCACTCCCTCAAACAATTGTTTGAAGTTAGCTCAATTTACTCCCTTATTATATAATTTCTCTTTTTTGTTTCTCTTTGTACGATTTGAATTTAAAGCTCAGATTTTGCATGCCGATAGATGATACCATTCCCTATATAAAAGAAAATATTATATAATTTCTCTTAAATATTTTGTATACAATTCTAGGACTATATAATTAAGATAGATTTGATGCTATTAAACTTTAAAAATATGTTTAAAATATATATTATATTTTTTAATGTAAGGTTCAATGAGAACTATGCTTGTGCAAAATTTGAGCATCAAACTTAGCTCGAATAAAGAGAAATAAGAAAGAGAAATGACATAAGGGAGTAAATTGTACCAACTTAAATTGTTTTAAGGAGTAGAGTGAGTCAAAATTCTGTTCGAAGATGTAATTTAGAAAAGTGGATTGTTCGGGAGAGTACGACGGACATTTTCCTGTTTAAAATAGGGGTGTTTTCAGGTCCAAAATAATGACCATTATTTTCCCTCAACTAATGACCATTAGTTGTATCTAACGGTGTAAATTAAATTTTAGAAGTTAATAACTAATGGCCATTAGTAAGGGTAATATTGTCAAAATAATATGATTATAATTAAAAAATTCATCATAACTAATAAGTTAGTCAACTTTTACATGAATTTGTTATAAAATATTTATTTTAAATTTGATTAACCATCATCATTATTATTGTAGTCAAGTTTATTGTATTTAACACAAGTTTGTATGATAAAAAGTATTAATTTTTTAGTGCAATTATGAAATTACCCTTGAACTAATGACCATTAGTTAAGAAAAAATAATAACCATTATTTTGGACCTGAAAACCTCTTTTAAAATAACCTTGGGTTGCCTCGCGATTAATTACTTGTTCAGATGGAGGCCTTGAGCACGTGCTTCCCGTCGGCTAACGCGCCCTAGTTGTTGGAGAATGAAGACAGCTGTGGGAAAATCAAGAAGGCATCGCAGCGCGGGAGAGTACGATGGACTTTTTCCTATTTAAAATAACCTTCGGTTGCCTCGCATTAATTACTTGTTCAGATGGAGGCCCTGAGCACGTGCTTTCCGTCGGCAACGCTCCCTGGTTGTTGGAGAATGAAGACGGCTGCGGGAAAATCAAGAAGGCATCGCAGCCATGTGACTAGGGTAAGCCGGCGAGTCCAGTTACCTGACCTGACCGCTGCTTCCCGTCGGCTAACTTGGGCCCTGGAAAAATTCAAGCCAGCATCGCAGACATGAAGTACCAAATTGCAAGTTCTCAATCTATCCCTGCAATCTTGAATTCATAAGCCTTATGAGTTATTTATTCTGTATTGTCTCAAACCTGCATGATATATATGAAGGCAGTTACAAACTTGCACTAAATCGTCAAGCTAGTTGCACCAGGCAAAGCTATAGTTTAGCTGCATCAAGTAAAAGAAGAGAGGATGGCTGGGATTTTTGACACCATCAAAGTGGAGTTCATCAACCAAGATGAGAGCGTGCAGGTCGTTGCAGACACAATCCGTAACACTGATGAGGTTCCTGAAAGGTATATTAGGCCTGAGATAAAGGCTGATATTGTCGTTGCCGACGCTGTGGGTTGCAATCTGCCAGTAATAGACATGTCAAGATTGCTTGACCCCGAGTTCTGTGAGGAGGAGACTGTTAAGCTAGGATCTGCTTGCGAGCAATGGGGATTTTTCCAGGTATGAGATCTGGCCAACCACAAAGATTTTACTTTACTATCTACCTTTTGTCTTTCCGAGAATACGCCCAGGCGCTTTTCATTAAGTACAAGAACTTGACAACAGCTAGAGCTCTATTACATTAAAAATTGCCACTTGCCACTTTCTACTTAATTATTCTGACTACTCTTTACTGTCTATCTCTCACAATAATTTTGTTTATACTGATCCTGATGTTCAACCCAAACGACATTTTTCTTTCACTTAAAAAAGTAAAGTACTGTGTAATTCAAATTGAAGTTACTTTGAGTGTGCAGCTTGTGAACCATGGGTTGAACGGAGGACTGTTGCAGCAAATTAAGGCTGACATCACAGAATTCTTCAGCCTTACACTGGAAGAAAAGTCGGGTGTTGCGATAGCACCGAATGGCGTGGAAGGATTTGGTCACCTTTTTGTTTTCGATAAGGAACAGAAACTGGATTGGTCAGATATGCTGTTCCTCACCACAAGACCTGTCGAGGAAAGGAAACTGGACTTCTGGCCTACAAAGCCTTCAACATTCAGGTGATTGTTTCATTATTGTGTTAATAACATGTCTCTAAATAAACGCAGCAAAAAGTCCCCTATTGCATGAATATATTTACAGTGGCAAAAACGAAAATAATCTTAGGTGGTCAAAGATTTGGGTTGAATATATTTGAAAGCAAGACTAAGTCTGATATGAAACCATATTTTTATCTAGGGAATCATGTGTCCCATCCTATGATGACTTTATGGCTCCGCATCATAAAAAAAAACTTGACCTGCGGGGGTATGACGGCCCCGGACATTTTGTTAAGAAGATGACCTTCTCATGAAGGTCGAGAAAATTCCCGAATCCTCTGTCCAAACCATATGTGGAGACTTTGCTGGCCTTGTCAGCTATGGCGAGTTCTTTTACCGAACCTCGGGCGAGACACCTACGCGAGCCAACGCTCGAAAGTGGGTGGGCGCGCTAGGAGCAACCCGTGCTAGCCAACCGAGCCACAACTCGGTTCTCTCTCCGCATCATCCTATTACTCAATTGTAATGATGAAATACATAAAAATGGATTTCTTATATTCAACTCCTTCGCTTTTTACGGGCAGATTTTTCAAAATAAGTAGCACCAAAAATTAGAAAAAAAATCTTTATGAAACCATATGGAATGAGCCTTCCTAAGGCTTCTTGCTGCTGTCATATCTGTGAGCTGCTAGACGATGTTCTCAAACCATGCTCAAAGCTGAAGTAACCTTTAAACTCATTCAACAGTGTGATAGTACCTCCGCTTGTGTTAGTTATGCTTTTACATGAATGGTAGAAATCATCTTTGGTTATAATTTTAGAACCTTTACGGTGCTCCATGACACTGGTAAGCAAGAGGTATCATGATTCTAATCTAACTGTCTATATGATTGGGTGTTACTGTAATTTTCTACTGATTAAACTAATTTTTAAGATAATTAGGTTATTGGCTGATGAGCTTCGTTGAACTGCTTAGTTGCCACCATTGATACTGAAGACACAACGGTGAGCTGTCGGTGACTCAAACCGCCACCGTGTGCCGAGTAGATCATCTCTGTTGTTCAATTTTAAGGGTCACTAGTTCCTGAGCAGCATCTCACTGGCAATCATCCTTATGATAAGGATGGGCGCCACTCAACCGTACGTATCGTCGGGTCGCCGGGGCCATGGACTTCATCTGAAGTTATCGGATCTATTCCGTTCGGCCATGACGACAACATGACCGCAAATGGAAGGAATACTTAAGAACAGAAGAAGATTAATTAATTCTATCGTTTTGCCCTTTTCAATTTATGTGCCTATTTTTTTCCAAAAATACCTATATGATACCCGTGATACTTATGATACCTATAGATCCAAAAAGTATCATGATTGAGATCTAATCCCTTGGATGTAAAAAAATGAACGGTGTGCATTTATTTTGGAGTACCGTAAAAATACTCTATAATTTCGAAACCATCGTTTGATTATGCTTTTGAAATCATCTGATCTTTTTGCTCATATTAGGGAAACGGTTGATAAGTACTCATCGGAGATGGCAAATTTATCTGTACTACTGCTCAAATGTATGGCCAACAACCTTGGAGTTGACCAGGAGGCACTCCTTACTACCTTCAAGGGGCAACATCAGGTTGTAAGGGTTAACTATTACCCTCCTTGTCGTCAAGCTGGCAAAGTGTTAGGCCTCTCACCGCACACAGATGCTGTTGGCATTACATTCCTTCTCCACGTAAATGATGTAGATGGACTGCAAATCAAGAAGGATGACAAATGGTTTCCCGTCCATTCTATACCTGGAGCTCTTGTTGTTAACATAGGGGACATTCTTGAGGTGAATTTATAGTTGCATTTACTTATATTCAATAGAAACTTCCCTGATAACTATGGTCCTGTTTGGCATAACTTTTGCTTGTTGCAAAAGCATCTTAATTGTAAAGTTGGTGAAAATAGGTTTTGTTTATTGTTGCTTTTTTTAGTTCATTAAAATCTTATTAACTAACAAGATGCTGGTGAATGCGGTATTTGGCACAACTTCTACTTGTGTCTACAATGAAGATGAGAAATAAGTTGTGCCAAACAGGGTTTATATATGAATGCTTTAGCGTGTTGAGAGTTTACATTTGACCACATCAACTACCACGCTACTTACATTATTTATCTCACAGATTGTCACCAATGGTACATACAAGAGTATTGAGCATAGGGTTGTTATAAACCCCGACAAGGAGAGGATCACATTCGCAGCATTCCATGGAGCCAATAAATCCTGCACGATTGCCCCACTTCAAGAGCTTCTGAAAGAAGGTAAAGCACGCTACAAGGCTATAGGTGCTGGGGACTACCTCAACGGCTACTTTGCTGAAAAGCTAGAAGGTAGAACGTACTTGGAGAGCTTGAAGCTAGGCACATAAAAATATTCTGTTTTGTGATCATTTATCTGGTGTATGGCTTTATCTGTGGATGTATTTCTATTGGTGAGTGGCCAATAAGTTTCAGTGACTTTCATTTCTTTCGTCAAAGTATGGTACTTCCATTTCCAGCATCATTATTTGGCTTAGCGTGGTCATTCAACATAAATATGTGCTCAAGTATGACTACCAATAAAGAAAAATTGCTTAAGTCGCCCCATATGTTGTGTCTAGTTCTAAAATGCGCCTTGCAATTGAAAGTGCATCTAGGCCCCTATTTATGGTTTTGAGTGATTGACGTCAATACAATTAAAAAGGACTAATATTCTAAATGAGCTTGTGCGCGAGTGCATATCTAAAATTCAATTGAGAGCAAAGAAACACAAAAAGGAAGTGGCCATAATCGCTCATAGGTGCAAGATTTGAAAAATGGATCACTCATGCTCAAGATCAAGCTATGAAGCCTTTTATTTATGTCTTGAGTATAGGAAACACCGTACTATCAAGAGGGACACACAAGTGTGAAGTGTGAAAAATGAAAGTGCTCAAAACTCATTCCAAACACAAATATCATTTGGAGTCGGACATATCCGACTCACTCGGATATTGGACTCGGACTCCGAGAGCGGCCAAAGAAATTCCACATAGACTCGGACATATCCGACTCACTCGGATATTGGACTCGGACTCCGAGAGCTGGCCAAAGAAATTCCACATAGACTCGGACATATCCGACTCGGTCGGACAGAGTCGGACTCCGAGAGCGAAACCCAACTTCTTGAAACCCTAGGAGTCGGACAATCCGACTCGGTCGGATATATCCGACTCAACGAGAGTACTCGGACTTATCCGAGTTTTGTCGGATTTAAGACTCGGACTCCGGAGCGAAATCCATTCTTTCGAAACCCTAGCGGTCGGATTTATCCTACTCACTCGGATATATCCGAGTCGGATCCGAGCCAACGGCTCTTTTGAGTGCCCGGCTATAAAAGTGGACCTCGTCCACTTTTGGCCGGTTAGCACTCCCACATTCTCAAAAATACTCCCCAACTTACTCAAGCTCTCCTCTTCTTCAAGTTTGATTCCCCACTCCAATCCTTGGTGGATTTGTGAGAAGATTGAGGAGAAAATCGTTGAGCTTCATCTCCATCTCAAGAGCACTTGATTTCTTCCATCGCCGGTACTTGGTGTGTTTGTTACTCTTGGGGATTCATCCCCTAGACGGTTAGGCGTTACCCGGCGAGCTCCCAAGCTTGTGGTTGAGACTCGGATCGTTTGTATTGCCCCTCCCTTCGTAGAGTTTTGATTTAGTGGATTTAAACCGGCCTTTGTGGCGGTTTGACGAGGTTTAGGGTTGAGAGCAACCCGGTCCTTGGTGGACTCCTCAACGGAGACGTAGGCTTCTTGGTGGAGGCTGAACTTCGGTGAAAAATCGTGTGTCTTTGTGTCTCCCCTTTATTTCTTGCAAATTGATGTGCTATAGCTCTAGGGTGTTCTTGCTTAAATTCCTAGATTTACTTGCATAGGTGGCTTGCTTGCTTGTCCCCTTGTAGCCTTAGCATTCTTGTGTTGCTAGCTGCTTGCTTGTTGCTTTATTTCCGCGGATTTGTCCATCTTGACTCCCGTTCCCATTCCGCACGAGGGAGTCGGATTTGTCCTACTCTAGTCGGATATTAGTCCATAGTCGGACTTATCCTACTATAGTCGGACATTTGAGTCGGACAAATCTTTCCTGCGTATTTAATTTGTTAAATTAAGTGATTTTCGGGATTATCGCCTATTCACCCCCCTCTAGGCGACTTTCAATTGGTATCGGAGCAGGTATCTTCGTTGAAGCCTCACCGCTTGAAGATTAAAGATGGCAAATGAGAAAGATGCAACGGCTAGTGGTAGTGGTGGCGGTGAAATACCACCTAGGGTAGCCGGTGAGGAAAGGCGTGAGAACTCACCGGGTGATGCTGGAAACCAAAGTGGAAAAGAAGTTGCCAAGGATGGACACGTGCCAAGCGCTTTGCCAATAAGTTACAACAAAACACCATACTCCTACAATGACGGAAGAGATGAGCATATTGGACAAGGGTCCGGTAGACTACCATATTTTGATGGTCAATACTTTGATCATTGGAAAACAAAGATGCTTGCTACATTTGGACTCAATGCATCAAAATGTGAGAAGTGTAACTCAAAATGGATTCTTGTGGGAATGTAGAAGCAAGCCAACCGCACAAGACTTGTTCAATGTAAGATGCAATGTGGCGGCAGCTAGTGCTCTAGTTTCCGCACTTAGTCCCGCTGAGTATGAGAAGGTAACCGGATTGGAGGATGCCCATCAAATTTGGTTGAACCTTGAATTGGTTCATGAGGGCATTGATAGTGTTAAGGAGTCTAAGCTAGAAGGGCTTAGAGAAGAGTTCAACTACTTTGTTAGGAGGTCGGATGAAGGACCAATGGAAGCCCATGATAGAATGATGAGGATAGTCAACATGAGAAGAGCACTTGGAGAGAAGGTGTTGGACTTGGATGTGAATAGAAGGTTGCTACAAGCATTGCAAGCATGGGACGCAAACATAGTGTCCAACATAAGGGACAAAGATGGCTTTAGATACTTTACCACCGATGAAGTGATTGGAAAGGTGCTCTCCCAAAAACAGCAAATTGATCAAGGGAATAGAATCAACGCTTTGCTTAGAGACAAGGAAAAGGCTAGTGGGAGCAAGAATGATTTGGCTCTCAACGCCGAACAAGAAAAGAAGAAGAAGGTGGTTGAGGAGAGTGATGATAATAGTGATGATGAGATGGCTCTCTTCGTGAAAAGATTCAACAAGCTCATGTCAAAGAGAAGCTTCAAGAAGGATGATCAAGACAAGAGCAAGTCAAGAAAGGCCAAAAACAAGTGCTACATTTGTGGAGACAAAGGTCACTTCATGGCGGAGTGTCAGGAAAACTACAAGAACAAGCAAAACAAGAAGGGTGACAAGAAGTACAAGAAGCATAGAAAGTACCGTCGGGGTGAAGCACACATTGGGCAAGAGTGGAACTCCGATGGATCATCTTCCTCCTCAGAGTCGGAATCCGATGAAGAAAAGGGAGGGATTGCTTCACTTGCAATAGGGCTAACACCGACCAACTCCTCCTTGTTTGGAAGCTTAACCGATGATGAAGATGACACCGGGCACAAGTGCATGATGGCCAAAGGCTCCAAGGTAAACACTAATGCTAGTTCTCAAATTCCTAACATGTTTGATTTGTTGGACATTATTGAGCAGGAAAAGGAGAACAATGAGAGGCAAGAGGAGCTTCTTGAGAAACAAGAAGAAATGCTTGTTCAAGAGAAGCAAAGGGTGCTTGAACTTGAGAAGCTCCTAGAAGTTGAGAGGAAGAAGAATGAGGACTTAGTGAAGTCCCTAAAAATGGTTGAAAATGAAAGTGTGACACTTAAAGTCACAAATGTGTCACTTCAAGAGAAGTGTGATAACTTGCAAAAGGATCACAACTCTCTTAAAGTGCAATTTGAGGAAATTAAGTGTAACACTACTTCCTCTCAATCTTCGCCTTGCCCCCCATCTAGCATTGAGTGTTCTAGGTGTCTCAAGGTTGATGTTGAAGCTTGTACAAGAAACATCAAGACCATTGGTGACTTGAAGAAGCAAGTGCAAGAGCTTCAAGACCAAGCACAAAAGAAGAAGAAGGTCGTTGATGACGCCAAGGCCGAATATGCAAGGGGTGCATACACCAATGTGAGACGGTCACATGTGAAGGATGGCATTGGGTACAAGCAAGGTGTCAAGCACAATGCAAGAATCAACAAGAACGGCACCGAATTCATCAAGTTCACCAAAGAGAGTGGACACCAAAAGAAGCAAGTCAAGACGGAGAAGCAAATCAAGAATACTAACAAATCTTCTCTTATTTGTGATTTGCGTACTAATGTGCCTAACCCCTCTTGTGCTCTCTTTAATGATTTTGATGCGACCTATGTGCTAATGAGAAATAAGTATGGTCGCGTCTATGCGAAATATGTTGGGCCACGCAACAAGACACACAAATCTTGTGTGTGGGTGCCCAAGGCACTTGTTACTAATGTGAGAGGACCCAAACAAATTTGGGTACCTAAAAACAAAGCATAAATTGTTTTGTAGGAATACTCCTCCGGTGGCTCATCATGGGTGGTGGATAGTGGATGCACCAATCATATGACCAGGAGACAAGAAAATGTTCGAGTCATTTGAGCCAAGCAAAGAAAGAAATGAATATATCACCTTTGGAGACAACGGAAAAGGCTATGTGTTGGGATATGGTAACATTCCTTTAACTTTTCCGCATTCACTTTCGAAGGTTATGCTTGTGGATAACGTTGACTTCAATTTGTTGTCTATCTCACAACTTTGTGGAATGGGCTACAATTGTTTGTTCAACGAC
The DNA here is from genome assembly GCA_031894775.1 of Chloris gayana. Classification (NCBI taxonomy): domain Eukaryota; kingdom Viridiplantae; phylum Streptophyta; class Magnoliopsida; order Poales; family Poaceae; genus Chloris; species Chloris gayana. The sequence goes on from JAUNZO010004716.1 coordinate 23,042, forward strand.
AAGGGTGTGATTGTCTCAAGGAGAAATGATGGCTCGATTGCTTTTGAGGGTGTGCTCAAAGGGAAGCTTTATGTTGTGGATTTTACCGCGGATAAAGCCAAACTTGACACATGCTTAGTTGCAAAGTCCGACATGGGATGGTTGTGGCATAGACGACTAGCCCATGTCGGTATGAGAAATCTTCACAAACTCCAAAAGGGCGGTCATATCCTTGGACTAACGGATGTTTGCTTTGAGAAAAATAAAATTTGTAGTGCATGCCAAGCCGGAAAACAAGTTGGTGGACCACACCCATCCAAGAACATAGTGACAACCACAAGACCATTGGAGATGCTACACATGGATCTTTTTGGTCCCATCGCCTACATAAGCATTGGCGGTAACAAATATGGACTTGTTATTGTTGATGATTATTCTCGCTTCACGTGGGTATTCTTTTTGTGTGATAAAGGTGAAGTGAAAGATGTACTCAAGACATTCTTGAAAAGAGCACAAAATGAATTTGAAGTGAAGATCAAGGCCATAAGAAGCGACAACGGTACCGAGTTCAAGAACACTCAAGTTGAAGAGTACCTTGATGAGGAGGGCATCAAGCATGAGTTTTCGGCTCCCTACACACCGCAACAAAATGGGGTGGCTGAAAGAAAGAACCGCACTCTCATAGAGATGACAAGAACCATGCTTGATGAATACAAGACCTCCGATCGTTTTTGGGCCGAAGCAATCAACACCGCATGCCATGCCTCAAACCGGTTGTATCTCCATCGACTCTTGAGGAAAACGCCATACGAGCTACTAACCGGTAAAAAGCCTAACATCTCGTACTTTCGAGTTTTTGGGAGCAAATGTTTCATGCTCAACAAGAAACCCAAGACTTCAAAGTTCTCCCCTAAAGTTGATGAAGGTTTCTTGCTTGGGTATGGTTCAAATTGTCACGCCTATCGTGTCTTTAACAAAACCACCGGTTGCGTTGAAGTTTCACGGGACGTGACGTTTGACGAATCTAACGGCTCTCAAGGGGAGCAAGTTGTTATTAACAATGCAGATGTTGAGGCACCTAGGGAAGCAATCAAAAGGATGGCACTTGGTGATGTGAGACCGCAAGAACCGCAAAATGATCAAGATCAACCTCCTCCCTCAAGTCAAGACCAACCATGCACAAATCATGATCAAGCTGATCGGGATCAAGAGGTTGGCAATGAAGATCATGCTCAAAGACAAGATGATGAACCCATATCGCATGATCAAGAGGTTGAACAAAACGGCGGTCAAACAAGCTCACATCCACCACACCCAAGAGTGCACCAAAGCGTGCAACGTGATCACCCCGTGGAACAAATTCTTGGTGACATAGAAAAAGGGGTAATCACTCGTTCTCGTGTTTGCAATTTTTGTGAACATTACTCTTTTGTCTCTTCTTTGGAGCCATTTAGAGTAGAAGAAGCACTCGAGGACTCGGATTGGGTGATGGCCATGCAAGAGGAATTGAACAACTTCACAAGAAATGAAGTTTGGACATTAGAAGAAAGACCAAGAAGCAAGAATGTTGTGGGCACCAAGTGGGTGTTCCGCAACAAGCAAAATGAAGACGGCGTTGTAACAAGGAACAAAGCAAGATTGGTGGCAAAAGGATATTCACAAGTAGAAGGATTGGATTTTGATGAAACCTATGCCCCCGTGGCAAGGCTTGAGTCAATAAGGATACTACTTGCCTTTGCCACTCACCACAACTTCAAGTTGTATCAAATGGACGTGAAGAGTGCTTTCCTCAACGGACCAATCAAGGAAGAAGTGTACGTGGAGCAACCACAGGGCTTTGAAGACCCCAAGTATCCTAACCACGTGTACAAACTCCATAAGGCGCTCTATGGGCTTAAACAAGCACCAAGAGCATGGTATGAATGCCTTAGGGATTTCCTTTTGAAAAAGGGTTTTGAAATGGGCAAGGCCGATGCAACCCTCTTCACTAAGCGTTTTGATCATGACTTATTTGTGTGCCAAATTTATGTCGATGACATAATATTTGGTTCTACTAATCAAACATTTTGTGATGATTTTAGCAAGATAATGACAAAGAGGTTCGAGATGTCTATGATGGGAGAGTTGACATTCTTTCTAGGATTTCAAGTCAAGCAACTCAAGGAGGGCACTTTCCTATGTCAAGCCAAGTACACTCAAGACATATTGAAGAAGTTTGACATGGACAAGGCAAAGCCCGCCAAGACACCCATGGCTACAAACGGCCATCTCGACCTCACCAAGAAAGACAAGCCGGTTGATCAAAAGGTTTTTCGCTCTATGATCGGCTCTTTGCTTTATCTTTGTGCATCTAGGCCCGATATCATGCTTAGTGTGTGTATGTGTGCACGTTTTCAAGCCGCTCCTATGGAGTGCCACATGGTGGCCGTTAAAAGAATCTTGAGATATTTAGTGCACACACCCAACCTAGGGCTTTGGTACCCCAAGGGTTCAAAGTTCAACCTAATAGGCTATTCCGATGCGGATTATGCCGGGGACAAAGTGGATAGGAAGAGTACCTCCGGGACTTGCCAATTCTTGGGTAGGTCTCTAGTGTCATGGTCATCCAAGAAACAAAATTCCGTTGCCCTTTCCACAGCCGAAGCGGAGTATGTGGCAGCCGGTAGTTGTTGTGCACAACTATTATGGATGCGACAAACTCTAAGGGACTATGGTTACAAGTTGAACCGTATTCCACTCCTATGTGACAACGAGAATGCCATAAAGCTAGCTTACAACCCCGTTGAGCATTCGCGCACAAAGCACATAGACATTAGACATCACTTCTTGAGAGATCATTCTATCAAAGGGGATATTGAAGTGAGTCATGTGAGAACCGATGAACAATTAGCCGATATTTTCACCAAGCCACTAGACGAAAGCCGTTTTTGTTATTTAAGGAGTGAGCTAAATATTCTTGATTCTAGTAATGTGGCTTGAAGGCTTGCATATCTGCTGTGACTTAGAGTAATTGTTTTTGAAAAATAAAATTCTTGAAAAATCTTGTATGTTTTGTTTTTCGAAATTATTTGGTTCTTGATCTTTGGATCATACGGATTTGGATGTAATCATTGTTGGAGTGATTGATTGTAGCTGGCTACATCCAATGAAGTTTTAGCACATGTCCTTAAGTTTAGTTGAGATCAAGAGAGAAAAAGAGTAAAGGATCTTTTCTGCTCATGGGGCAAGTCGATTAAAAACCGCGAGTCGGATTTATCCGACCCGGTCGGATTTATCCGACTGTCCCTGAAGAGTCGGACATTGTCCGACGGAGTCGGACATATCCGACTCCACGGGATTTTTACCCTATAAGCCCGAATCCAACTTACCCCTTCACCCTATCTCCTCATTCAAACTCCAACCTTTCTCTCTCCTCTCCAACCGGCGGTGCAAGTTCCTCTCCGGCGATCTCTCTTCTCCACCGGCGTTTTGGAGAGATTTGTGGGGGAAAGGCTCCTCCTACTCGGACTCTATCCGACTCCATTGTTGGCTTCAAGGTTTTTCCCCTAATCCCATCTTTTCACCTAGGTTTAAAGTCAACTTCCATGGATTAGGTGCTCTAGTGTTTCCCCTGCCTAGATGTTGCATAGATGTTGTTCCTAGGATGCTATAGATGCTCTAAACGCAATATGGCTAGGAATGTGCGGTAGATCTATGCGGAATATCGATTTTAGTAAAAATCCTGTTGTAGTCGGACATGTCCGAGTGAGTCGGATATATCCGACTCCCTCGACTAGTCGGATTTTGTCCGACCCGGTCGGACATATCCGACTCCAACAGAATTTTTACTAAGTTCGAAATTGTGCATTACTTCTATCCAAACTCAAATGTCTATGCTATCCATCTCATACCATTCCTTGTCTATCTTTTGTCGGCATGGGTCGTTCGTCTACCAATCCCCATCCGGAAAAGAGGGCAAAAGTTGCCGGAAAGAAAAGGAGTAGAACCGTCCATCTTCCCATTGTTGAACCAAGGGAAGAAGAGGAACCCACCGAGATCCGCGAGGAGATGAGGGATGTGGTGATCCATCCCGGAGTTGACCGTGTCATGATTGACTATATCAAAGGGGCTGAGGCAACGGCAAGCTGAAGCAAGAGAGATGAACTGGTTTGACATGGAACGGGAGTCTCTAGACAACCGTTTCCGGTCTCACTTTCACACGGACTGGTACATGTGTGCCTACGGGAGCAAGGTGAAGCCCACGGTGCCAATGCGGTACATAGATTGGGACTACATGGCTAGCGAGGCACACGGCTTTGTTTGATGAGGTCATTGCTATGTGTGAGTTTCATGGACTCAAGGAGATCATGTGCTTCAAGTATGATTGGAACCAGGAGATAGTGTGTCGGTTCTACTCCACTGTGTATTTTGACAAGAACTTGGGCAGATTTTGGTGGATGACTGATGGAGAGAAGCTATCTTGTACCTTCGAGTAGATTTGCAAACATTCTTGGATTGAGGGACACAATGAACAGGGATCTTCGCTTGCATGATTCAGATTCTCTCAACCCGGAGCTCATGAGGTACATGTATGAGGATGAGGACACGTGCAAGCCACCCTTTGCTCACGGTCTCAAGCCTCTCTATGTGGTCTTGCACAGGATGCTTCGCCTCACTCTCTCTCCTAGGGGTGGCAATGCAGATCATGTTGCATCATATGCCAAGGATCTATTTCATATCTTGCCCACTCAAAGGAAATTCAATGTGTGGGACTTTATCTTCGAGTGAGATGTGGCACTCGCTCTGTGGACGCTAGACGTGCTTGTGTGTATGCACCTTTTGTGATGTGCATGATTGAGAAGATCTCCAAGAAGACTTTCAACAAGGACTCGCACGCACAAACCCCTTCGAGCCTAGGATGCCGGCCAATGCTCCTAAGACCCCACCCTTTGGTGCTCCTCCGGATGCTTCAGCTGCTCCTGCTCCTACTCGGACCCGTGCTACTCGTTCTACAGCTCCTAGCTCTAGCACGGCTCCTCGTCCGAGATAGAGCCCGTGGTCGTGGTGCTAGCACAAAGAGCAAGAGTGCTCTATTCAAGATGCTCAAGGGAATCTTCGAGCATGTGCCGGAGGATAGATGCCAAGGTGGACAGCCTCAAGCGAGGATCATGAGGTGGTAAAGGCAAGACAAAAGATCATTCTTGATCATCCGCAGATCACCTCTCCTAGGGTTCCGTCTCCCGAGCCAGCACCTCCACCACCTCCAGGTTGAGTATCCTTGGGACTCATTCACCCCGGATGAGTCTCTCTACTTTGGCTACTTTCCACCACCACCTTTCTCTTCGGGTCCCGCTTTCACCACGGCTCCCACCGGTACCTCCACTCACACTCGATTTCACTATGAGGAGGATGAGCCCGTGGCAGCAGCTTACGAGGAAGAAGAAGAGGAAGAAGAGGAGGGGCTGAGGATCCCAAAGGCAAGGGCCTCGCTGTGGAAGAAGAAGAAGAAGACGACGACGACGACGACGAGGATTGGGGCGATGATGAGTAGACCTCCTCTCCTCCTTTTTGGTGTTTTGATGCCAAAGGGGAGAAGTAAAAATTCCCGAGTTTTCGTTGTGAGTAGAGCAAGTGAGAGTTGCTCTTGTATCTTGTTTTACTTTATGGACATGTTGCTACTTTTGAGTTGTAATCGTGGTGAACTTGTGGTGTGTCTTTATTTGTAATAACTAGTTTTAATTATTTATGTGATAAACTACGCTCTATGAATGATGGATGGTGTAATGTTATTTGTTAATTTCTAGTTGCATTTGTGTGATTCACATGACATATGCATTGTTGTTGTTCTTTCTTATTATATGCCTTGTGAATAAAATGCATGGTTTTAGGGGAGCTCTCTTGTTTTCTCTCAAATATGTGCTTTTGGTTTTAAAAAGACCAAATATTGAATTCAATTCATGCACACATTTAGGGGAGCTCTCTTCTACTTGCTCTCTTGTTCAAGCTCTTTTTACACTTAATTGTGAATTTTAGTTGTATTGTCATCAATCACCAAAAAGGGGAGATTGAAAGTGCATCTAGGCCCCTATTTATGGTTTTGAGTGATTGACGTCAATACAATTAAAAAGGACTAATATTCTAAATGAGCTTGTGCGCGAGTGCATATCTAAAATTCAATTGAGAGCAAAGAAACACAAAAAGGAAGTGGCCATAATCGCTCATACGTGCAAGATTTGAAAAATGGATCACTCATGCTCAAGATCAAGCTATGAAGCCTTTTATTTATGTCTTGAGTATAGGAAACACCGTACTATCAAGAGGGACACACAAGTGTGAAGTGTGAAAAATGAAAGTGCTCAAAACTCATTCCAAACACAAATATCATTTGGAGTCGGACATATCCGACTCACTCGGATATTGGACTCGGACTCCGGAGAGCTGGCCAAAGAAATTCCACATAGACTCGGACATATCCGACTCACTCGGATATTGGACTCGGACTCCGGAGAGCTGGCCAAAGAAATTCCACATAGACTCGGACATATCCGACTCGGTCGGACGAGAGTCGGACTCCGGAGCGAAACCCAACTTCTTGAAACCCTAGGAGTCGGACAATCCGACTCGGTCGGATATATCCGACTCAACGAGGTACTCGGACTTATCCGAGTTTTGTCGGATTTAAGACTCGGACTCCGGAGCGAAATCCATTCTTTCGAAACCCTAGCGATCGGATTTATCCTACTCACTCGGATATATCCGAGTCGGATCCGAGCCAACGGCTCTTTTGAGTGCCCCGGCTATAAAAGTGGACCTCGTCCACTTTTGGCCGGTTGGCACTCCCACATTCTCAAAAATACTCCCCAACTCACTCAAGCTCTCCTCTTCTTCAAGTTTGATTCCCCACTCCAATCCTTGGTGGATTTGTGAGAAGATTGAGGAGAAAATCGTTGAGCTTCATCTCCATCTCAAGAGCACTTGATTTCTTCCATCGCCGGTACTTGGTGTGTTTGTTACTCTTGGGGATTCATCCCCTAGACGGTTAGACGTTACCCGGCGAGCTCCCAAGCTTGTGGTTGAGACTCGGGTCGTTTGTATTGCCCCTCCCTTCGTGGAGTTTTGATTTAGTGGATTTAAACCGGCCTTTGTGGCGGTTTGACGAGGTTTAGGGTTGAGAGCAACCCGGTCCTTGGTGGACTCCTCAACGGAGACGTAGGCTTCTTGGTGGAGCTGAACTTCGGTGAAAAATCGTGTGTCTTTGTGTCTCCCCTTTATTTCTTGCAAATTGATGTGCTATAGCTCTAGGGTGTTCTTGCTTAAATTCCTAGATTTACTTGCATAGGTGGCTTGCTTGCTTGTCCCCTTGTAGCCTTAGCATTCTTGTGTTGCTAGCTGCTTGCTTGTTGCTTTATTTTCGCGGATTTGTCCATCTTGACTCCCGTTCCCATTCCGCACGAGGGAGTCGGATTTGTCCTACTCTAGTCGGATATTAGTCCATAGTCGGACTTATCCTACTATAGTCGGACATTTGAGTCGGACAAATCTTTCCTGCGTATTTAATTTGTTAAATTAAGTGATTTTCGGGATTATCGCCTATTCACCCCCCCTCTAGGCGACTTTCAGCAATGGTGGTGTACAAATTTTTATACTTTGTGTACCTTTGCATTTTAAGAATATTTTTCATTTACAGTCCTTGCATCATAAAGAGATTTGTTTACACTCCACGTGGATAGTCAAAAACCCAAAATGACACAAATTTAGAAATAGAAGCACTCACATAGAGTCAACATGGAAGATATGATATAAAAATTGTATTAGAAAGCAAATAAATTGAGGATCATTGCTCAGATCACCAACAAAAGATAGTGTGTGGCACGTATATCTTCACCCATTTAGTTAAATGGAGTAATGGACTGATTTATATCAGTTTCACAACCCAACATTGCCCAGGGTATCCAACTGTGAAGAAATTGGTAGGTTTGGTGCAAATATAGTACCATTCATTTATTCGCTACAATCAGCATATTCACTCTGAATTTTGCAAAGAGTATAGTTGGTTCACGGAACAAATTACAACCCATCAACCATGGAGTGCCAGCCGAAGTGATTGGAAACTTGTTGAATGACATGTTTCAGTTCTTTGAGCAGCTAATTTAAGTCAAGAAAGCATACTCACAGCTTCCCTCTGTGCCAAATTACTTGCCATCTTGGCATTTGATCATGTTCATTGAACATTCTCCGAACACTGGACAAACTGTATGTCCAGATTCAGCAAACATTATCTGCACCTAGACACCAAAAACCACTCCGAGAATGACAACTAAATTGGGACAGAGAGAGAGTACCAAACAAGCCCTAGAGGGCTATTGTCAGGCCTTGTTGTGTATGCGAGGACCAAAAACTGGAGTGTTAGACAAGCTTGTCCTCCAAGTCCATCCTGTTAAGTCAAGAAACTTGCAGTTTTGGCCTACATATTTATGGATGGGCACAGTGTACCCGTGGGAAATCAATCAACTAGTTCATTTAGTTGAATTATACTAGATGGAATTCATTTGGGATCCTCAAATTGCTGATTCGCCCCATCCCTCTACTCTCCCTGTCTAGCTGTGCAGCGTTAGTTTTATGAAAATTTGGAAGGGAAATTTCATAAGAAGCATTAGTCAGAACTGAAACTTGAACATTCAGATAGAATCATCTGGTAAGAAAGAACTGGGGAGATTTTTTATGCCAGTAATAAAAGTATTAATGTTTGAAAGGGATCCTGCACTGCCGCCTGTGAAGCAACATAATCCTGCAAGTCCACTACGGCATTCTTTTTAATTTCACGAAAGGATCCGTGGTCAGAAATTACCAATTAGAAATTGTAGGAACTTAGACTTTGGTGACAGGACACGTGCATGTTTCTCCACAGGTCTAATACTCCAGAGATATATCCTGAAAAGGATTCCAGCTAGGCAACCAGTAACCTACAAGATAACGCAATAGCGATGGCACACGCTAGAACCACTGGATCTTTACCTGTGGGAAATGTGCAGGAACTTGCACAGACAAGTAAAAGATCAGACGAACAAGTACCTGAGAGATACATTAGGCCGGAGGCTCACACAGAAGAGGTCATCAGTGGGTATGATAGTACCTTTGTGATCCCTATCATCGATCTCAGCAAGTTGTGTGACCCCCAATCATCGCATGCGGAGCTGGTGATGCTGGGATCTGCCTGCCAGCAGTGTGGTTTCTTTCAGGTATGTAGAGATTGTTTCTTGCTGTCTGTTTTGGAAGAGTTTCCATGCCAAGCAGTACAAGTTTACCTGCTTTTTCTCCATAGGCTAGTTTTTAGTTGTTCTGTTCTGATAGATATATACTCCCATCCCTATTTGAAGTCGTTCATACCAAACAAATTGGCTTGAGGCTTTCACGAATTTTCTGTCCGTAACGACAGCAAATACGGAACGGAGGGAGTATGTTAAGTGGAGTAGAAATTTGAGTAGAGTGATTTGGAGCCTTATTCACTTATTGCTAGTTATATTGCAATTAGGGGGAATGAACAACTCACGAGAAATTTGCAGCTGATTAACCATGGAGTGCCAGAGCAAGTGATCTGCGATCTGAGGAAAGACATCTCCAATTTCTTCAAACTGCCCCTTGATGCCAAGAAGGCATACTCACAGCTACCGAACAGCCTTGAAGGATATGGCCAGGTCTTTGTTGTGTCTGAGGAGCAGAAGCTGGACTGGGCAGACATGTTCTATCTCGTGCTTCGTCCGAATGAATCAAGAGACATGAGGTTCTGGCCTGCTTTCCCTCCTTCCTTCAGGTAACAATCCAACAACCGCACTATATGTTGGGAACGTTGCTTTATATGTTATTATGAATTCTCCTGATTTTCCTTCAAATTTTGATGTGGATAATTCTATATGCAGAACATCCATAGACAGATACTCCACTGAGACAGCAAAAGTCGCACGCTGCTTACTGGAGTTCATGGCCAAGCACATGGGTGTTGAGCCGGAGTCACTGCTACAGATGTTCCATGGTCAGCCCCAAGGCCTTCGGATGAACTACTACCCCCTTGCCGGCAAGCCAACAAAGTGTTGGGTATGTCACCACACACAGATGCAGCTGGCTTGACTCTACTACTTCAGGTCAATGACGTGCCGGGCCTGCAGATCAGGAAAGACGGGAACTGGCTTGCCTTGGACGCTCTGGACGGCGCCTTCATAGTCAACGTTGGCGACGTACTTGAGGTGATCGATAGACTCTTACTTTTGCATGGTACTAGTATTCGATATGAGACATAGTATATGCTTTTCAATTCATTTTGCACAAATCCGATACAAATAATAATGCATCCTGTTACTGCATCACTGATACTGAGTAACGGTAAGTACAGAAGCGTTGAACACCGGGCAGTGGTGCATCCAAACAAAGAGCGCATCTCGGCGGCGGTGTTCCACCGGCCGTGCCAGGATGCTTTGATAGGCCCTTTGCCGGAACTTGTAAAAAACGATGGCGGCAAAGCGAGGTACCGCTCGGTGAGCTACCTGGATTTCATGAAGCGCTACTACTCTGCAAAGCTTGATGGACGGAATCACCTGGAGAGCTTGAGAAACGAGCTGTGTGAAGTCGAGATAGTTTGATCAGAGCGTTTGGTCCCTGATGCTTGGGATGACACTATTTCGTTGGGATTGGTAATAGTCGTTTTATTCTCCTGTAGTTTGTCCAGAACATTCCAAGTCTTTCTTTTAAAAATTTGGGACGCCTGCATCGTGTTGCATACTTTCATAAAGTTGATTGAAGATGAATATTTCTTGAGAGATGAGGGATGAATTCTGAATAGGTTTTTCTCATTCTGACAAGATTGATGGAGGGAGCCACCTTAAAGATCTCTCGACTTCTTTTGGTAATCTGCAGATGCCGCCTACTTTTGAACTTTTAGTGCTTGCTCGACACAGCCATGAGCCAATTAAATGATCAAAATAAATGTGCGGGTTTTGACCAAGTAAATATGGAACTCAAGGTATAGGTGACACAACAAGAACTGAGAATTAGTACGAGATAAGTCGTGCTGAGATAATACTACGCGCTCCACGCTTACAACTTTGGAACCCGGTCTTTCTCACTCTGCACAAGCAGCTAGTAACTTACTGAGAATAATCTTTTGTACAAAGGGAAGTTAAGGAGTTCGTAACATTTTTTTAGACAGTTCACAAAGAGCGTCAATAATTTAAGAATCGAGAAGATTATGAGAAAATTATATTAAAATATTAATAATTACAAAGGGTTGCAAGTAGAATATTCCCCTTCCGCTTGCCGCTCGCGACCCCGGCCACCTGCGTGCGCCCCCGCCGCGCCAAGTAGAATATTCGAATCGGCGAGGGATGTTTGTCAGAAAAAAATCGGTGAGAGGTCACGGAGACGTTCGGATCCTCTGCAATAATGCGCCTCACTGACATAATGCAAATGCAGCCAAGGCGAGGAGAAGCCGCGTGGACGGCAGTCGACAGCTCTCGTGCTCCGCGGCGTGCCCAGCCTCAAAAGCGAATCTACAGTTCTGCATCTGATGGAAGGTGCGTTGGTCGCCGCCTTTCGCGGTAGTTTCTTGTTGAATTTGCTTAGTGGTCTGCTTGCAGTTCTTCCTTTTTTTCCTGTGAAAAATATTGAGAAGAATCTGAACAAATAATGTTAGGCGGAATTATTTTTCTAATACAACCGACGACTACAGCATCAACCAATGTTTTGCGACTGGACAGGGTGCCTGGGTATTTGTGTAATTTATTCAAAGAAGGTATTCAGATATTGACATGTTGCTGAGTCAATCTGTATCACTAAATCCATTCTACTCAAGGAGAATTTTATCATTTTGGAGTACTAAATAAAATCTAATCTCGAAACTAATTGCAGACCCCCTATCTAATTCACGAGACGAATCCAATGAGGGTAATTATGATGTTATTAGAAGATGTTTACTGTAGCATCACTGTAGCAAAGCATAGATTAATTAGGATCATTAGATTCGTCTCGCAAATTAGAGGGGGTCGTGACATAGGTTTTGTCATTAAATTAATAAAAGTACTACTAAATAGTAAGATTCTGTTTGATGTGATGGGTATAATTTTTAGAGGGCAGGAAACGAACAGGGCCAACACTTGACAGCACAATTTGTATGTGCAGGGAACCTGCATGGAGATTTGACTTGCGGGTATCAATAAATAATTGTACTTATCAGGCAGCTTCCTTCAACTGCCAAGCTAGCCGGCAATCTTGAATTCATCAGTAATGCTTAGCACGGTGTTGACTTTCTTGCCAACTGTTTCTTCCATTGCCAGAAGATATATGTCAACCTATCGTATGATCTAATGGCAAAGCTGTCTTAAAACTATCGCACTAGTTGCATCAGGGAAACTCGAATCAAGGAAAACAAGGAAGGATGGCTGAAATCTTTGATAAAATGAAAGTAGAATTTGTCGACCAAGAAGTGAGTGTGCAGGTTGTTGCAGAGACCATCCGTAACAATGGAGAGGTTCCTGAAAGGTATGTCAGGCCTGAGATTGAGGCTGAAGCTGTCATTGTAGACGCCAAGGGTTATAATCTGCCGATAGTAGATCTGTCAAGATTGCTCAACCCTGAGTCCTCTGAGGAGGAGACTGCTAAGCTGGGATCTGCCTGTGAGAACTGGGGATTTTTCCAGGTTTGTGTTCTGTTGGACTAGCACCCTTTAAAGTATGCCTCCCTACGAATTTCATCTAATTCCATCTGCCGCAGCATGCCATGTATTTTTTTTATTCTTGTGATGCCTTTCCACTTACATTTCTCGCTTCAAACAATATTTCTTCTTTCACTTATTAAAAAAGTAAAGGTACACATACACCTGCTATAGTTCTCCTTGCAATGTCAGACATACACATTAATCACATCAGACTCATGAAATTAGTGTGGGACTCGCAGCTTGTGAACCATGGTGTGGGAAGTGGATTATTGCAGCAAATTAAGGATGATATCATGGAATTCTTCAGCCTTCCATTGGAAGAAAAGTTGGCTTTCGCGATTCAACCAAATGGTTTGCAAGGGTTTGGCCACCATTTTGTGTTCTCCAAAGAACAGAAGCTGGACTGGGTGGATTTGTTGTTTCTCGCCACACGTCCTGTTGAGGAAAGGAGCCTGGACTTCTGGCCTACAAAGCCTTCTACTTTTAGGTGATTTGTTCTTAATCATCTGCACTGCTCTGTTTTTAAAGAAAAGTCCATCCTTTAAGATTGCAATGTCATTTAAGGAAAAACAGTTCGAAATCTCCTACTGTGCATTGCAGATTGCATATTATATATATAAATGCATTTTGTATGGAGAAATAGGAAAAATAATGAGAAGTTACCTGCGAGAGTCTGTTATGAAAGACTGATGATTGATTTCTGTTGGGATTGGAATATTAATATTTTTTCATGTCCAGTGTTTATGTGCAAAATCTACCTAAAGTAATTCTAGGATTTTGTAAGGCATGTAAGATGCCTTTCCAAGGTTTCTTGTTGTGGTCATCATATCTGTGGTCCGCTAAAGGATAATATCAATTATCAAATCATGCTTGATGCTAAAACAACTGTAAACAACGTGGACGATATTAACTCCAATTGTTTCGGTGTTGCTTTTACTTGGATGCTAGAGAAAACATTGGCCTCATTTTTATAGATGATATTTTCTCATTCCAGGGGAACACTTGACAAATATTCACTGGAGCTGGCAAATGTATCTACACAACTACTCAAGTTTATGGCCAACAACCTTGGAGTTGACCAGGACACACTCCTTGGAACGTTCAAGGAGCAACCTCAGAGTGTAAGGATCAACTATTACCCTCCCTGTTGTCAAGCTGACAAGGTGTTAGGCCTCTCACCGCACACGGACGGTGTTGGCATGACATTTCTCCTCCATGTAAATGATGTACAAGGTCTACAAATCAAGAAAGATGGCAAATGGTTCTCTGTGGAGTCCATTCCTGGAGCTCTTGTTGTCAACATAGGGGATGTTCTTGAGGTGCATTTATATAGCTATATTTATTCCACATTTTCTGTAGAAGGTTGCCTAATACTATAAATTATTGCTATAACATGTTGAGAGTAATATCAATTATCAGTGTAGTAACATTATTGATCCTCAATAGATTATCACCAATGGCAAGTACAAGAGCATTGAGCACAGGGCAGTAATTAATCCCGATAAAGAGAGGATTACAATTGCAGCATTCCACAGCCCCGACCTTTACTGCACTATTGGACCACTAAAGGATCTGCTGAAGGCAGACGCCGCAAGGTACAAGGCTATAGATGGTGTTGAGTTTACCAAGGGCTACTTTGCTGCGAAGCTAGAAGGCAGAAGGTACTTGCAGAGTTTGAAGCTAGGTGAATGACCTATTGTTGGAAGGAGGTGAACCCTCTACATATGATATTCTTTGTTCATCATATAGGTGATATGTAATAATGTGCTATGACAATAATATTTTCTGCTTGTCTTGAACCATATATCAGGTAGTGTCCTCAATCTTTATGTATGTATCTAGACTACATCCTACAGAAAATAAGCATGACTGCTTGGTGAAACAAACATGGATTATATTTCTTATCAAATCAATTATGCTTACTGCTTAGGGAGTAATCTTTCAGTAAACAGTAAAATCAGCTAGGATAAAAAAGAGAGGCCTAAAGTGATGTGAAAAGTAAGTAATCTTACAATGCCAAGACCTCTATAGCATTCTTCTCAATTTCTGAATGGGTTCGTGGAAGACATTTGTTCATGCAAGTAACAAGCCATGTCATTCTCCAGTAGGTCAGATCAAGATTAATGACTAAATGCAGAAATCTTTAGCACTTTGAGTGTTATCTACTCCTCCGTTCTAAAATTGATGTCCCCAATGACTTTTTACGTTATGTTTGACCATTTGTCTTATTCAAAATATTAGTCCAAATGTATAAAGTTATAAATTACGTTACAAATTTCTGAAGTGGCAAAACAAACTATAACAAAATATATGATAAATTTTTTGAATAAGATGAATGGTCAAACTTAACTAGAAAAGTCAACAGTGACATCAATTTCAGAACGGAGGGAGTATAAAATATACATATCTCTAATAGTCTATGGGCTCCATACCCAAAGACTTGTTCTGAAGAGAAATCACTAAGGCAGTTACCAGCATCTAAATGAGAAAGTAATCACCATAGCACGTGCATATCTCTAATACTCTATGGGCTCCATACCCAAAGACTTGTTCTGAAGAACTCACTAATGCAGTTACCAGCATCTAAATGAGAAAGAAATAGCCATAGCACGTGCTAGAGTCGCACAATCTCTTCTTGCAATCAGGTGACAGGTTACTGGAAGGTAGATCAGAAGAGAAACTAGCACTGACAAAATCATCAATTGCTATGACTGCACCAGCGTGTTTCATATCATCCATCTTGGCAATTTTTCATATTATCCATCTCAGCAATTTGGGCGATCCCCAATCATCATTTAAGGGGTGTGGAAAGCTGGGATCTACCTATCAGCAAGCCAGCATTGCGACATCTTTCAGGTATGTAGAGATGACTCTTGTTGTTTCTATATTGGAAGAATGTCCAGTACAGTAAAACAAAATGTCTTAAATTTATTCCAAGCAGTACAAGTTTTAATAGCTTTTTTAAAGGCTATTTTTGTCAGTGTTCTGTTTTAACAACCACACATGTATTTAGAGCTATGTTGAACTTGAGTGAAGTGCACTGATCAGTCAAATTTATTTAGTGGTAGTTGATTTGCTTGACAGTTCAACAAAATGGGATCCGTTTCACTTGTGTAAATAGTGGGATTATTCATTATGTGAGAAGTTACAGAAGTCACCGATGAACTTAAGTGGAGTGATCACTAATCAGTCTCATTCATTTTGGGTCACAGGTGGCAATGGAAGTGATCTGTAAAGACGTATCTGATTTCTTCGAACTACCACTTGATGCCAAGAGACATACTCACAGTTGAGGCTATGGCCAGATCTATTTCATGTCCAAGGAGCAGAAGCTGGAGTACACAAACATGCTGCTCTATCTTGTGCTTTGTCCCAATGGCTCAGGGACACGAGATTCTGTTCTATGCAACCTCCCTCGTTCATGTAACTGGCTAAACATCTGTTAATCACAGACATTGCTTTATGAATTGTGAATTATCCTGATTGTCCTTTTTGACTTGGAAAAGTCTGTTCGCAGTAACTTTTGATTCGGAAAAGTTGAAGGACAATCAGGATAATTCACAATTCATAAAGCAAGTGTCTGTGATTAATAGATGTTTATCCTAATTGTGAATACTAAGTCACTAAGGTACTCCGACAAAATTGGCATGCTGCTTGCTGGAATCTGTGGCGAAGAACATGAGAGCTGAGCCATGCTGGAGCAATTGCTAGAGATGTTCCAAGCTTTAAATGCTAGTTGCAGCCTCAGGAGTCAGGACGGACTACTATCAATTGTGGCTGCAAACCGATGATGTTGGATTTAGTCCCACATCGGATATTGATGATGAGAAAGACCAACTAATAAGGTGGAGGCATTATTTGGGACTCCAGTTGGGCTTGTGGTTTGGCAAGCCCGTTAAGATCTAGGTTGGCGGGCGGGCCTCGTTTGCGGGACAAGCTGGCCTGTCCCGCACTTTAACAGGTGATGGTAACAGGTAACGGAAGTATTGACACTGAAATAACTGTAGGAAAGAAGGCGGAAGTTTTGCATGCTTTGTATGGAAATAGAGGCCTATGTTTTATTTTTATAGAGTCTTTGTTTAAGTTTAGAATGAATAAAACATAGTACAAATAGGATAGGTTGTCATGGAGTCTTGCCTCGGTGATATAAATCCATGTTGTAACTGATATGGGTTGGAAACAAATAAAGCCCAGTGAGGCCATCTTTGGTTGTTTGGCTTGATGAACAACATCAATGTCCAAAATCCATGCGTAAACTTATCTACACGGACATGAAAAAAGTGGTAGGGTCCTCCATCTAGAGTTAGGTATAGCGCCCGCCGTACCTTGCCATATTGGTGAGTCCGCCTCTCGGGTGAGCTCGAGGAACCAGTTGAAACTCCAGGAAGTTTGAGTGTTTGCTCCATGATGCCTGAGATACACTGGTCAAATTTTCTGGTGTACATCTTTCTTTTGTGGTATTTGCTCTACATAGTACTCAATGTTGAATTTGCCAATGGACACCAATAAAATTTCAAGAGGTTAATAGATAGTTAGGGTATCAAAACAATGATTTGTTAGAAGAGTAATTGCTTCAGGAGCGTTACTGCCGTGTGCGGAGTTACTCAACTGATATTAGGAATTAAAGTAAGTTTTATATTCAATTAGTAATTAAATTAAATAATCTGTCCTACTTCTAGTTGACTGGATTTGTTCTCGTTTCATAGTGGGGGTGTGGATGAGGTTTCTGTCCTTTTGGTTTATATAGATTTCGTGATTGATTGTAGAGGGAAGGTGTAGTTCCTCGCTAGTGAATGTCAGATGATATAATCAATGGCATAAATAGTTTAACCACAATGTTTTTAAAGAAACAATATAATATCAGTCACATGGAAGCTTTATATTAGATTAGTAAAGTAACTAATTTTTGTCATATTTTCTTTGAAAAAATGTAGAACAGTCCAGTGTTACTTGTTCTCGTGTGGACGAGGTTTTTGCAAAGTTGGTTTAAAAAATCATGATCGATTTGACTGACACATGAATAGAAGCTCAGATATCTTTTAGTTGACATTGTTGACAAAAGGAAAGAATGTTTCCTTATACATGGAGGTAAGGTGTATTATTGGTGTAGTTTCTTCACAAATCAACATCAGATGACATAATCAGTGAATTTGCAAAAGAAAAGGATGTCATAATCTGTGGCATACCCAGTTTAAGCACAATATATTTAAAAATAATTCTGAAACGTTTGATCCTGTACATGCCCTATCAGATTACACTTTTTTATCCCACATATGTGATATGTGATGTGATTGCTGAACAATTAAACACGGGAAAAGACAAAATTATCCCTGCCTTTTCGTTTTCTGTCCACTCTTGATCGTCCTAGCTGCCGTCGACCCCTCGACCCCTTGCCCAGCGTGCTCTATCCAGGCGGATGAGAATACTCTGCGGTACTGCAGGTGCATTAGCAGTCACTGAGACCCACCTGTCACTGATTGCTCCTGTAGTATCGTAGAGGATCTCAACTCTGGCCGGGCTGCCTCGGTGCACGATCGCCTTGGAATAGCCGCCTCGTCATGTGCCTACCCGAATGCCGGTGATCAATCCAAATAACTTGAGCGGACGCATCGAGGCGAACGCCTCTAAGTCCTCTCTACTTGCACGTGCCCTCGCCAACCGTTATGGCTCGACGTAGGTGCGCTCGAGCCTGGCAGCCATGGCTTGGTGTGCGCCCACGCTCTGCCCCGGTAACCATGCGTGCGCGCTCGAGCGTTACGTTTTTTGTAAAAAAATCTGAACATGAAAGTGATGTGGATGGCATAAATGGAATTGATTTAGTAGCACAATGGCATACTGGTATATTGGATATGTAGTTTTGTGACAACGGGTCTATAATTGGTAATTTGCAATGGTATGGTATGTAAAGAATTGACTTTTTGTATTTAAAGCAACAATATGAGTCACATCGTAGCTTAGGACGAAAGATCTGGTTGTGTTTTGGTACACGTAACTTCCGACATATTTTATAACGCCTTCATTTTTGTATGCACTGCATCAGTCCTAGATCTACCATAAAGCATCCTATAGTGTACTATAAGTTTTTTATTTTTTGTGAAACGGTGTACTATAAGTTTTTAGTCAACAAAATTGTCAAAATTTGTATGTGTAAAAAAAATTGGTCTGGTTGACGCGCTCACAGAAAAAATATAAAGTATCCTCTGTGCTGTAGCCGCCCAGTATTTTTCAGCGGTATTATTCATATGATAATGTTGATGCCCATTTTGTGCCTGTGCGGCTGACCAGCACACCAAGAGATCGATTATCCTGATTTTGTTAATAATATATGTTATTCTACTTCATGGGCTCAGTATAAGAAGACGTGCAATGAGCCTATGAAACAATCTGCTCAAGGTTATCGCCAGCACATAGGGAAGTCAGAGACGATCATAATGGCGCACGCAGAAGCTGGAGGATCTCTACCGGTGCCAAATGTGCAGGCACTAGCTCAGAGTTGCATCGGATCAGACGGTCAGATCCCTGAAAAGTACATCAGGGTGGAAGAGAGCAGGGAGGAGGTCTTTGTTGGTCACAACACCTCTTCTGCAATTCCAATAATTGATCTCAACAGGTTGCTTGATCCACTGTCATCCAAAGAGGAGTGTGCAAAGCTTGGATCTGCCTGTAAGCAATGGGGCTTCTTTCAGGTATATGAAGTTCTAATATACTGTGAATGTTTATAGTAAGAAATCTGAACTTTTGTACTCACATAGTAAAGATTGAACTCAAATTTAAGCCGTCCATGGATTGCAACCTGGTTTAGTTGAGGAAAAATAACCTTCGCCTGCAACTTCTGTACTCACGAGTTTCTGGGACATAACCTTCACCTACAACCATTTGTTGAGGAAAAATAATGGCCATTATTTAGGACCCGAAAACTCCTATTTTTTTAACCATATATTTTGTTGATGGAACCTGTCTGCACATGTCAAAACTACAGCTTATCAACCATGGTGTACCAGACGACGTGATTAGCAGCTTCAAGGACGACATGACTGAGTTCTTCAAACAACCACTTGAAGCAAAGAAGGTCTACTCAATGGTACCGGGAAATCTTGAAGGGTATGGACAGCACTTCGTTGTCTCCGAGAACCAGAAACTGGACTGGGCAGACATGTTTTACCTTATGCTCCGTCCAAGCGATTCTAGGGACATGAGATTTTGGCCGAGTAGTCCTCCATCTTTCAGGTCTGTCTGAACTCAGAACCAATATTTTGTGCCATGAATATAATCTTTGGATCTACCAACTCATTCGATATTAACCAGAGACTTTCAAACTCCTAAATCTTGACAGGAACTCCTTAGATAGGTACTCTTCTGAGGCAGCAAAGATAGTGTCGTGCTTGTTGCAGTTTCTGGCCATAGACATGGGAGTTGAGGCAGAGTCTCTCTTGGACATATTTAGGGGCCAGCCTCAAAGCTTGCGAATGACCTACTACCCGCCTTGCAAGCAGGCTGACAAGGTGGTAGGCCTGTCACCGCACACTGATGGGACCGGTCTAACTTTGCTACTTCAGGTGAATGACGTGCAGGGGCTGCAGATCCGTAAGGATGGCAAGTGGGTCGCTGTAAACGCCCTTAATGGTTCCTTCATCATCAATTGCGGAGACATACTTGAGGTCAACAAGTTTACCTAGTACAGCATGTCGTCTGAGTACTGAATTTGAGTTGTTTCATGTGGTTCCATGTTGCTAATAAACTAGTGGTTCCATGTTGCTAATAAACTAGTGGTCCTTCGGTGTTTGTTTAATTATTCATTACTCTGGATCACTTGCAGGTTGTAAGTAATGGAAGATACAAAAGCATTGAGCATAGGGCCATGGTGCATCCAACGGAGGAGCGCATGTCTGCCGCAATTTTCCACCAGCCTCGCAAGGATGCAATGGTCGGGCCTCTACCGGAGCTTCTGAAGAAAGACGGTGAGGCACGGTACAGATCAATCGGCTACATGGATTTCATTAAGGGCTTCTTTGCCGCGAAGCTTGACGGAAGAGATCACCTCGACAGCTTGAAGAATCAGTAGCTGATGACCATGAAGTATTGGAGCATTATGTTTGTATTGCTTCCAACCACAAACACCCTTCCGCCCCTCTTCTGATGAAGCATAATGTTTGCTAGTAGTACGTAGCACGTATAGATATGTTTGTTTCAACCTCTTCTCAATAAAAAGGATGAATTATATTGTGGTGTCACTCTCTTCCCTGTGGGATTGGAGGAGGCCAGGTTTAATGTGGTCCTTGTTGGGGTATTATAACAATCTCAAATTTGTAAATTCAAACCTTTGTAATAATTGAAATTGGTCAAGAATTTGAATTGGAAAAGGTTTAGATGTTCACATATTGAAGTAGCCTGATATTGGTGCGATAAGTGCCGGTATAGCAACACATATTGAAGTAAGCAATGTGGTTGCAGCCCTCACTTCCTTTTGTTTGGATTTGAGGGTAGAAGTGAAGTCATGCATTGCATTGCATCATTTGCATTTGCATTTGCATGGAAGTTCATACTATGAAGTTGCATTTGCATGGAAGTTCATATTATGAAGTTGTTAATATTTTATCTCATCAATTGGAGTTATATTTCAGCTATTGCTATATTTTGATGTTGCTATTTAAATTGTTCTTTAGTTGAACTGTGGTTCAAATAATCTTGTTAAAGTCGTTTACTTGTTGAAGTTTTTCATAAACCTCATGCGCTTTCATTTTCTTCCTCAAATGCTTGAGTTCGGAGGACATGGTGGGATGGAAAAATGGAAATAGCAACACATATCTTCACATTTATGCACATTCCTAGTTTTCTACGTGTAATCATAATAAAGAACTTATGATCGTCTTTGTTGGAGTTTGTTGTTTTACTTGTGGAGTGATGATTAAACATAATATGGTTATACATGTTGCTGCTCAAATGTTGAATGCTCGGTGATGCTCTTATGGTTGAATTATTTATTTATTGATATTGTTTTATGCTTCCACGTACTCTATGGTTAATAGTTGTCTTGTCCTTTGCTTATGCTCGGTGATGCTCTTATGGTTGAATTATTTATTTATTGATATTGTTTTATGCTTCCACGTACTCTATGGTTAATAGTTGTCTTGTCCTTTGCTTTACCGATACCTCCTATTTGTTGTAGTAGTGTATTTGTGGTGAGATTTTTGCAATTATACCACTAGAAACATGTGGCTTCTCATATTTACCATTACAACGTTAGGTTTCTCATTTTTACCACCAGACAGTTATTTCAAGTCTCTGTTTACCATTACTTAGTATTTCAGCATGTTAACCTCTATGAAGTGACATGAAAAGACAAAAATACCCCTCAACCTACACAAAACTAATTTCTTTTACTGTGCACAAACATAGTAAGCCCTAAATAATGTTAAAATTTTATCAAATAATTGATTTACTGTGCACAAACATAGTAAGCCCCAAATAATGTTAAAAATTCATATTGAATGTTAAAAATTCATCAATATGAATTTTTAACATTATTTGGGGCTTACTATGTTTGTGCACAGTAAAAAATAGTTTTGTGTAGGTTGAGGGGTATTTATGTCTTTTTATGTCCCTTCATAAAGGTTACATGCTGAAATACTAAGTAATGGTAAACGAAGAGTTAGAATAACTGTCTGATGGTAAAAATGAGAAGTCTAATGTTGTAATGGTAAATATGAGAAGCCATATGTTTCCAGTGGTATAATTGCAAAAATCTCATTTGTGGTAATGCTCTACAGTGTTTTCTAGGGTGTTACAGGAAATGAGAAGGAAAGAGAAAGAGACATAGGTGTATTGAAAAGAGAGAAAGGTGTCTCGAGAAAGTGAGAAAGCCAAACATTTTGGGGAAAATGGAAGAACCTAGAATGCCAAATATTCTAGGTTGGAGGGAGTATCACATTGCCAGATTACAACATATGTTTACCTCATATAACATTCTCACTTGGAAATATTGAATAGTATTGTTTAATTGTTTATCTCAATTGCCATCACATAGTTGATTTTATCCTTTTACTTTTTAGTACTTTGTGTTCAGCTTGAACAGTTAGTGTCCTACAATGGCTTGAACAGAAATTTCATATGAGTGTATTTATATTTGAACGAATAATATACATTGTAAGGTACTCTTTGAAACAATTATGGAGATTAATTGTTCAATATGTAATGAAAAATGGGCACCCATGAAAATATTAATTATTATTTATGTCACAAGAATAGTATGATATCCTAAATCAAATATTAAATTAGTTATGCCCATAGCAACGCAGTCTGCTAGTAATCAAGAAATTAACAATTAATTTCGAATTCATAAAAGTCCATATACCAGTCTGGCCCATGTGAAGGCAAAATTTATCTTGCATTGTTATAGTTTTATTAATAAAAAGTTTGGCATTATGTGTTTGTGGATTATATTAGTTTTTGACTTGATGCAGGAGGGTGCATGTGCGCTTCAATTTGGGTTCCTCTGGTATTATATTTTTGCTGCAATGAATCCAAGGAATGCTTCTAATTTAATTATCTTGAGTAATTGATCCTAGTAGCAAACTTTCTATATTGTCATCAATATACGTATAAAGGATATATATTGTCCTGTTCTAGAAAAACCAAAGGAAAAGTTTTAGTTAGAAGCACAGGAGAAAATCAAACAGTGTCTCAAACAATATTTTTCTTGTCAACACAAAATGATTTTTTTTGTAACGCAATGCTTGCATCATGAAAGAATTATGACCAGCTAAGACCACGAAACAGATCGAGTGAAACTATGATCGACAAGACAAGCCACATGGGAAAGTATCAGCCAGCCTTCCGATCTATCTAATTATATAGCACGCGGCCTCTACACGCATCGGAGCTTGCCTCACAAATTTGTACTACATTTCCGCCTATGTGCAAGCCAGCACCGGAGAATGGAGCCCGATATCATGGGTAAGGTCGAATCAAAGGAGCCCCTGCTCCCCGTTTCTGAGGGCTCCAACGCACACCGGAGCGTGGAATCGGACGCATCTGTCTCAAGTGCCGTGTTCAATGTGTCGACGAGCATTGTTGGCGCTGGCATCATGTCGATCCCGGCAGCCATGAGGGTGCTCGGCGTCGTGCCGGCCGTCCTTCTCATTGCCGCCGTAGCCGTTCTCGCCAACGCATCCGTCGACTTCCTGCTTCGGCACACCAAGTGCTCCGGCGGCTCTTACGCGGGTGTCATGTACGACGCTTTCGGCCGCCCCGGTGCCGTCCTTCTCAACATCTGCATCACCTTCACCACCATGGGCACCCTCGTCGTCTACCTTATCATCATCGGTAAGTGTTGTCTTCGATTTCTTTCCGTACAGGCCTGAAGAATTCAGCGCCATGCTAAGCAAGCGCGTTAAAAATGCAGGTGATGTGCTGTGTGGCAGCGCGTCAGGGGCAGACACGCACCTCGGGGTGCTGCAGGAGCTGTTCGGCGAACGCTGGTGGACGACGCGAGTGGTCACCCTGCTGGTGATTGCATTGGTGATTCTCCTGCCGCTTGTGCTGCGCCGCCGTGTGGGTAAAGATCGGTTTTAACTTTCTCAGCCAATTTCGATAGATCATAATTTTTACTTGTGCAGATATATTCCAATTAGGCTAGTAATTTGAAAAGAAAAATATATATTCAAAATTTATGTGGAATTTAGTTTTTATATGAAGCTTGGATTTATAACTTCCTAGCAAATAAATAAGCATTGTTCAGTAATATATACCCAACTAATCGTTTACCAAGCTACAAATAAATTGTATAAGGTGTCAAGGAATTGGAATTGTGGTTTCATATGCTACAATTCAGAAACAAAATTCCCTAACAAAACAGCATATGTTGTCCCATTTTAACAATTACTCTTTTTTTATTAAACTAAATGCGCAAAACTTTAGTTAAATCCTATCAGTTTCCAATTATTCTATTAGAATTATGTGATGCACTAAATTCACCTTCGTGCAGTTAGTGTGAGAAGTATCTTAGAAAATTTATTGTATTATTTTAAATACTTTATCCACAGCAAACACAATATTTTATCAACTATAATCATTTTGTTTTCCAATATATTTACCAAAAAATATAAATCATGAAGAAACTGTATGTGAATTATCCTTCTGGCAAACTAAGTAAAATTAGTAAGTTCTGTGCAGTTTTTCATATTCTATTAAACTAACCTGGTGATAATGTGACGGCTGGACATATGCCTCAGATCAAATGTCACCTGAAATTGGCATAGCTCATTCCTTGTGCTCCTCTGAACTCACCTGGCTAGATGCAAGTTTGACCGCAATATTTTGCCATACCGTCGTTGTGAGTAATTGTCAGACTTCCGTCCCATGTGCACGGCTCCAAGATCTGTGACCTTGCTAGATTTGACCGTTAACACTCTGCTACTCGATCCTAATCCTTCAAATATTTGCGCAACTCCATCAAATGGTGTATTCCATCACCAAACGATAAAGATGGCTCCCCACAATCCACAGTGCATATCACTTGGCCTCTACATAATGCCATATCATAATAATGCAGAAGGATATTTTCAATGGTAGTAATAAGATGTATGTATATGGAATACTTAATTTCTATAGGAAAAATGTTTTACATTATAAAATATAAAATGCTGCAAATTAAAGTAGATCGTTACTTGATTAGAAAATGGAACAATGTGTTGTTGTAATTCACTTTTACATGCAGAATAATGTGGTTAGCTTAAGGTTATTGAATAGATATCATTGATGATTTTCAGATTTACGACACTACCTTAACAATAATTTGTTCCAAAACGATCGTGAGTTAATCCATCAATGAAGTAGTAAGGTCCAATGGGCATATCAATCCTTAATGAATAACCTTGTATCGGGATGTCCATAACACCGCCCTGTTACCACCATTAACCAATCATACCTACCAGTTGACACCTTGCCGCATGCCCGGGTGACAAATTCGTGCGATCCAGCAATCTTTATGGCTGCATAATTTGCTGGAGTGATGAACTCTTCAATAAACCTCACTATTCTTTAGAGTGGTCATCGGCTCAGGGCTCCGTCGTCCGGATCAGTTTCATCTCTGCTTTTTGTTTCTCTGGATCTGGGTCCCATCTTCTTGTGAGAGCTGCCGTCTCTTTCTTGCAATAGACGCAGGTTCATAGCACCCAAACAAACGTCCTTATGTGCCTTATCTGGCTTGCCTAAGGGACATAACAGTTGGAATTCATCACCGCCTGAGATTAAGTCTATTAATAGTTTGCTGTTAAAATTGCTGAATCTCTCTTGATCGTTGCTGGCGCTAGGGAGTTGTCTTTCGTTCTGGCAGTAGACTCACAGCATCAGAGCTTTACTGTTCCAACGTTGGACTGCTCTTGATCGCCGGTGGCTCTAGGGTTACCGTGAGAGAAGATTGAGTGACGGGCGACAGGTGTTTTTTACCACTACGAACATCATCAGGAGTATTTTAATCACAAAGAATAACATGTGGAGAAGTGCTCCGGTGCACCCTTTTTAAAAAATAACACGAATCTCAAAGCAGAGAATATAACCAAATTATTAATTTAATTTCCACAAAATTTACTCATACGGCCCAGCCTATTCCCATGTGAAATATTGATCAACATTGCCGCGAATGGCACCTGGTAGCTGATCATGCAGGGGAGATATTAGCCTTGATTGATGTGTTAATCTCCGTAATTTGATGAATCTGCCGCCAGCCACAATCTCGGTTAAACGGATTCCTCATCAGCCCCGACCTCGGTCAAACGAGAATAATTCCTCACCCATGAACGGAGTCATGTTCCAAGCAGTCGTCGATTCGATGAGTTATATGTTGTTGCCGTCGACAGATTCGATCAGCGGGCAGGCATGGATTGGACCTGGCTGGGCCGAACGTACTGATATACTCCCTCCGTCCACTTTTACAGTGCGTATTTGCTGAAAATATTTTTCCACAATAACACTGCGCATTTCGGTTATAACTTCTTCCGGCATGCAAGGGGCTGTTCGCATTAGCAGGGAGTTAATTCCAACCCTCCAGCTGTACAAGTGCATGTAGAAAATTACGCTCGCATGCAACAGGATAGGTCCACTTTTCCTGGGAAATGAAGCATCACGCTGCTAATTAAAAGGAGAGAGACCGTGTTTGCGGTGATAACTGCTGCTACTTGGTCTTTGTGTCCTATGAAATACGCACTATAAAAGTGGACGGAGGGAGTAATTAACCTAATTATTGATTTAATTAAGATACCTGCTTTGAGATTCGTGCATATTTTTAAAAAAAGGTGCACTGGAGCATTTCTCTAACTTGTGAGGTATATTCATAATGGCAAAAGTGGGTAATTTCTGTCAAGTTGAGTCCAATGGCTACTTTAATTGTGAATATTAGAGTCTACCAAATTAATGTCAGGATGTTTTGCTTTTTTTTGTTAGATATTCATGAAATTTCGGTGTATAGGTCTCTAGAGAATGTTCAATGAATCTAGATATATGAGTTATCCATGTTCAAATAACGTTCAATAAATCTCATAGAAAGTAGGATAACAAGTAATTTAGGATTAAGAGAGTACAATGTTTAACATTGTGTGAGCAGCCACGAAGCATCTCTATGACTGCAATGTTTGAGTGAACCTGACACCTGAGCTGTATTTCGGGACAAGTTACACAAAATAATCAGAGCCGATCTACATTGCAGCTAGATTCATATGTTTTCTTTGAATGTTAATACAAGATCTAATAAATGACGAAATAGGTGATCTTGGCAAGAATAATCATAATATCAGGGCGCTTGCTCCACCTCTACATTGCATTCTTGAAAGGAAGGGTGGACATGAATTGTAGTGGAAAGAATATTCGTCACGCACGTGGGACAATAATCTTTGATAATAATACATGGGAGCATCAGCTGGGGCATACTACTGCCTGATTGTTCTGATCGGATTTGCTAAAAAAAATTAAAAAAAAAATAATTGTCGATCGATCGGCATGGGAGCATCAGCTGGGGCATACTACTGCCTGTCAGTCAGCATCTAAAAATAAGATTACTCCCAAGTACATGAGCATGCGTCTGGGTTGTCTATTAACATCGTTTCTCACAAAACCATCAATGACAGCCATTCATAAAATTAGTCTCATTAGTGATAATTTAATTAGCTCATCCATGCTGACCTCTGTTTTTTTCCTCCAAAACTAGTACAAATGCATGCATCGTATAAACACATTGAGTACTAATCCTTATGAATTAGCGCCTGTGTAAGATTGGTTGCTAGCTGGTCTTGAGGTCACAATTTTGCTTTATTACAATAAAGCCCTCTTGAAGCAAATGTTGTTTGCCTCTACGAAATAATTAGTTGTCAAAACACTTATTGATGAGTCTAAAACTCAATCGTGGTATGTCCAATTTATCATGTGTGACATGAGGAAACTTTTGTCGCTGTATCCACGGTAAGACAGATAGGTTCATATCAAATCATAAACATGGCTGCCACGAGGTGTTGCATCTCGTGTTGAAATGTGCACAAAAAAATTATAATGGAAAGACTTATTCTAAGGAGTTCAAATAAATGATCTACTATGATGAAATTAACACGTCCGAAAGTAACTATCCTGATAAAAACTCCAAGGAACATGTCAAATCACATGACCAGGTCAAACATTTTCAATAAAACAATTGGATAATGTTGATGCTATGCGGGAGGAGGAAGGATGGGAATGCTATTGCAGTGAATTGGGCCATGATCGAATTAGCAGGTTTGGGCCATGAAGTTAAGAGATTGGAGGAGGTGCAGAATCCCAGAAAACAGGTGGAAAATTGGAGAGAGAGAGATTTGAATTAAGCTCGTTTTGGATTTAAAGTTGATTGTTGGGGATTGAATCTTTAGGTTATTACATAGTAACACCGAATATGTTAGGCCAGCCTCAATAGGAGTGTCATGGTAGTGTCATAAACATTAAATTTGCTGATATGACATGAGAGAGAAGAGAGGGAGTGTCATGGGATGAGAGATGAGTGTCATCACCATGACCCTCCACTGCCACGATTCTTAAGAATTTCTTCTTGGTAACTGTGTGATAACACTCTCCACCGAGACTGGCTTAGAGCACTAGACTATGACTAGTCATTAGAAAAGGTAGGATCAAACGAATGGAAATATGGAATCAATTTGACATGTATCTTTTACTTCAAAAAACATTCAGCAAATATATCATGCTGTTTATACACCTATAAGTTACATTGAAAAAACTGTGTGCAGATTCCTTGAGGTACACATCGGCCGCGTCCATTCTACTGGCAATTGTGTTTATCATGATTAGCCTCGGCATTTCAGTTTATGCTGTTATCAAAGGCACAGTGAGGATGCCCCGGATGTTTCCTGATTTCTCTCGTCTCTCCTCGCCATTTGAGCTCTTCACAGCAGTCCCTGTCATCGTTGTTGCTTTCACCTTTCATTTCAATGGTAGGTAGCAGTTAATTTTTTTATGTGACACTAGTACTAGTTACAGTCCTAAATAAAAGTCAGATATTGGGTGTGTTCGTTTTCTGGTCTAAATTTTAGAGCTGTTACATCAAAAAGAATCTTATTATTTAAGAGTATTAAATAAAGTTTAATTATAAAACAAATTACAAGCCCCTAGACTAATTTACGAGACGAATCTAATGAGGTTAATTAAGTCGTGATTAGAAGACGGTTACTGTAGCATCACTTTAGCAAAATATAGATTAATTAAGCTCATTAGATTCATCTCGAAAATTAGCATCAATCTGTCAATAGGGTTTTGTCATTAAATTGATCGAAATATTCATAAATAATAAGATTCTCTTTGATGTGACAGTGCTAAATTTTAGAGGGAGGAAACGAACACACCCAAAGTAGGATTTCAATCCAGATGGTACTGCCCAAACCCTTGTAACTTCTGTGCATGTTTTTCTATATATTGCTTACATGTGTTTTTGTATATATATATTGCTTACATGTATGTTTGATAACTCCTCGCGAACCTTATTTAATCATGATAAATTTATTGGTACTTCAGTAGGGCTAAACTAAAAAACCTTGCTAAATCATTAGGAGCAGCAGCCCTTCCTCGTTACTTTCCAAATATTTATCTATTTAGTCAGACGCAGTTGTAGCCTTTCATGCACGTGCTTGTGACTACTCAGATATCTGTGTGCAGTCCACCCTATCCGTGCCGAAATGAAAACATCATCGGACATGAAGGAAGCTGTGAGGATTTCCCTTGTACTCTGTGCCGCCATCTACGCGGCAGTCGGCTTCTTCGGCTTCCTCTTGTTTGGAGAGTCAACAATGGGTGATGTGCTAATCAACTTCGATCGCAGCTCCGGGGCTGGTGTCCCACAGCTGCTCAATGATCTAGCACGCCTCAGCTATGCGCTACACCTCATGCTTGTGTTTCCCCTCCTTAATTTCTCTCTCCGGATCAATGTCGATGAGCTTCTGTTCCAAGGCAAGTGCTCCCCCTGGTCAATGATAGCCGCCGGTTCGTGTTTCTCACAGCAGCCCTCATGACCTTGCTATATGCACTTGCCATTGCGATCCCGAGTATTTGGACGCTGATTCAGTATGGTGGATCTGTGTTTCCTGTGTCGGTGTCATTGATCCTCCCTGGTGCTATTGCTCTCAGGTGACGATTTCTCTTTGCATGGTGAAGCTTTATTTACAATTGAGTTGCATTGATTAACTGTACTCTGTTTGGCTGCACAGGTACACACAAAGAACGGCAAAAGCAAAGGAAAAAGCACTGGCAGTAACAATGATCCTTCTTGCAGTCATTTCAAGCAGCATAGCCATTACAACCAACATCATGAACTCCAATAAAAATTAAAAGATCCCGATGTGAAATTTGATGCCTTCGTGGTACTGTACGAAGTCTCTTGTGATTTATATGATTCAAAACGATGTTGGATATAACTAGGTTTGGCCCATTTTATTTCTATTTGAATTAACTTCCAGGATCACGATTAATGCCAGGAAGTTATAAAAGCAATTAATCTTGCTTGGGAAGAACATAGAGTTGTTCCTGACAATTGTTGGCACCAAATGAAACATTCACCATTAAATGTAGTTGATGGTGTTTATTCACTGTCCCTTATACTAGTATAGTGCATATGCGAAACGCACGGGTTATATTATACTTTCAGTGATATAATACTAATTAAATACATATATTTAATTCAAGATAAATAATTTATATATGTTTAGATAATAGAAACAACCAATGTGTTATTACACTACAACATGGACGTAGTGCAAAAACTCTTGTAATTATTTGATTATCAATATTACTATTAGTTTGGAGATGATCACTACTACAATATTGTCTAAAGATAGCACCTAAAAATTTCCAGTAATAATGATCATCAAAGTTCTCGTTATTACAGTATGCCGAACATGACGTCACCATGGCCGCACATTATTACAGTAGTTACTGTAATAACGGGCGCTTGTGATGTCATGTTCCGCTCCGTTATTATAGTGGAGGGGCTCCCAATAATAATGGTCGGCACCGACATCGGTGGTGCCCATTATTACAGTCATACACAGTAAAAATGGGCACCGCTGATGTCAACTCCGACCGTTATTATATGGGACCATTGTAATAACGGCCGATGTATGACATCATGCCGACCATTATTAAAGAAGGCATTGTAATAACGTCGTCGTGGTGACGTCACTACACCCGTTATTACGGATGACGCGTACATAAGAAGGTGTCCCCTTCTTCCTCCCGACACTTTGTCTGTAGAGGCGCTCTTCTCGGAGCATTGTACGTATGGTGGCCGGAAAAATTCAAAAAACAAGGGAGAAAGGTTTTGAATCTGTTTTTTTTTTAAGAAATTTGTTCTAGGAGGTAAATCCATACCAATCCATGTATTTTTTTTCATGTTTAAATGTGGTTTTCCCCCATATTTTGGT
Source organism: Chloris gayana (assembly GCA_031894775.1). Lineage (NCBI taxonomy): Eukaryota > Viridiplantae > Streptophyta > Magnoliopsida > Poales > Poaceae > Chloris > Chloris gayana. The sequence goes on from JAUNZO010004716.1 coordinate 54,644, forward strand.
AGCTAAAGTTTCCTAGGGTTTGGAGCTCTTTTTTTACCAAAATGTTGCACAATAAAAATTAAAAATTATCATATATCTTCTATATCCAACTTATATTTGTCATCTTCTTTAGTCTCATGGTTTTTTTATGTACTTTCTCTTCTCGGAGCATTGTACGTATGGTGGCCGGAAAAATTCAAAAAACAAGGGAGAAAGGTTTTGAATCTGTTTTTTTTTCAAGAAATTTGTTCTAGGAGGTAAATCCATACCAATCCATGTATTTTTTTTCATGTTTAAATGTGGTTTTCCCCCATATTTTGGTAGCTAAAGTTTCCTAGGGTTTGGAGCTCTTTTTTTACCAAAATGTTGCACAATAAAAATTGAAAATTATCATATATCTTCTATATCCAACTTATATTTGTCATCTTCTTTAGTCTCATGGTTTTTTTATGTACTTTACATATTAACATTTTGACGATCTAGTTTTGGATCTAAACCATGTATATGAGAGGAGAGAGAGAAAGAGAGGTTGGGATGAGAGTGTGGAAAATTAATAAATTGAAAAATTGTGATAATTTTTTACCTAGAATATGATATTTATTTGGTTACGTTGTAGTTGATTTTTTGCTTATATATCTAAATTAATATATGTAACTAGATTTTTGTTATTTATTTTTTGGTAGAATTTTACTATGTTTCATTTATGTAAAAATATATTGAATAAAAAATATAGAGAGAGGGTGATGAGGGTGTGGAAAATTAGTATATTGATAGATTGTGACTATTTTTTACCTAGATTAATATAATATTTTTTGCCTACATTGTAGTTGAATATTTGCTTATATATCTAAAGTAATCTATGTAACTAGATTATTGTTACTTATATTTTTGGGTAGAGTTTCACTACGTTTATTTTTGTAATATATAGAGAATGGAAGACCGATCTTGGATGTACGATGGTACGGGAGGGAAAGCTCTCCTCTATTTCGGAAAAGATACCGCATTTGTTGAAGCAGCTAAGCAGCATGCTAAAAGGAGGGGAACACAACATATCTATTATCTATGTTCGAGGTGCAAGAACTTGCTTATGTATGATATACCAGAGACAATCCGTGAACACTTATTGGATAATAGCTTTGTTAAGAACTATCATATCTGGACCGAACACGGCGAAACACAAACACATGTAGAAGGTAGCACCGAGCGAGGGATAAGTGCAGAGCAGAACACCAATCAACGGATAAGTGCAGGATGTTATATCGGAGAGAATGCAAGAACCGGAGGATAACACAATGCTGATTTTCATGTGGACCATGACAACGATGGTTTCGATGGTGGTATGGATGTGGAGGAACTATTGGGTTACATTGGTCATGAGAACTTAATGAAGGGTAATAGAGAATATTTGGATAACTTTGACGAGTTCAAGAGAGCATCGAAGGAACTCCTGTACGAGGAATGTAAAGGTTATGATAAGGATTGCACGGCCTTGCAGGCAATCCTATAACTTATGACTCTTAAGCCAAAGCATGAGTGGTCGGACACAAGCTTCAATGAGCTTTTGCAACTCTTAGCAAAGTTATTGCCAAAACCTAACTCTTTGCCCGCCAACACATACCATGCAAAAAGAAATTATCACCGTTGACACTAGACATACAAAAAATACACGCTTATCTAAACCACTCGCATATTGTACCGTAAGGATCATGCCAATAAGACAAGATGCCCAACATGCAATGCGCGTCGGTACAAAAATAATGATGAAGGTGATGATATGAGGGAAAAGATTGGTCGAAGAGGAAGAAAAGCACTTCAATGGTGGAAGAGGTCAATGATAGAAAAGTACCAGCCCTTGTCATGTGGTACCTTCCGATAGTGGATCGATTGAAACATCTTTTTCCAAACGCTAGGGATGCTAAACTGATGATATGGCACGATGACGTTGATGGGCGCAAGAAGGATGGGACGATTCGTCACCCTCGCCGACGCTCGACGAGTGGAAGAACTTCGACATTAAACATCGTGATTTTGCTCTAGAAAGAAGAAATGTAAGAATAGCCTTAAGTACATATAGAATGAATCCTTTAGGTGAGAATGGCCTTAGTGATATAATAATAATTAAATACACATATTTAATTCAAGATAAATAATTTATATATGTTTAGATAATAAAAACAATCAATGTGTTATTTCACAACAACATGGACGTAGTGCAAAAAAACTCTTGTAATTATTTGATTCTCAATATTACATAGCTATTGGTTTGGAGATGATATTAGACAAACATATTTCACAAAGTATGGTGCAGGGGATTATTAAGGTCATGGGCCAGGTCATCCGATAGAAGATTAACAAGTGGGTCAACCTAATCACAATAATTATTGCACCTTTTGTTCCTACAGTGTAGAAAGTTTACAAACAAAAGATACATTCAGTACACGTAAAGGTTTCATGGAAATGAGAATTACAACAATTTATAGTGACTAACAAATGAGTTTGCTCAAAAAATGTGTGAATTTGTATCTGGTACAAACCAAGATATAGGGCAAAAAGTTAATTAAAAAAAAGATCATACTTTTGTCAAGCATGTAATAGATCTCTATATACACTGTTCTTTGTGCTCTTTGATTCTCTCTTGATATCCTTGTTTGGTTTTGCAAGAACCCAAGTAGTTCTACGAGATACACCTCTCGAAAGAGCGACATATAGTTGTCCATGTGAGAAAACAGTTCCGGTAGATAAATGTCAACATGTGGAATGGTCTGACCCTGTGCCTTGTTAATAGTCGTGGCAAAGCACAACCACATCGGAAATTGCTTCCTCTTAAATTTGAAGGGGATTGATATGTCTTTGGAGGGTTCCAGAGGAATACGAGGTATAAATACTCTATCACCAGCATGAGGTCCATTAGCAGTCTCCAAATTCAATTGCATGGTTATCATAATTCCTAACAATAAGGCACGTACCATTGCCTAAACCACTAAATGGGTCTAGATTTCCAAGTAGAATTAGAGGACAATTGACTTTTATCTTCAGCTCATACGGTGGAAGACCATTGGGTGTGATTGAATTTAGAAAATATTGAGGTTAATTATTTTGTGAGTCATCTTCAACTGAGTCCCACTATAAAACACCTTCTCCTAACCAGGGAATCTGTCAATGAACCATGCATTTATTTCATCCACATAGTTGTTTCTTGTGCATAAAATTCCTCGCATACTCATGTAATCACGTGAGGTACAATTCAACTGAAGATCTGGGAAGACATGATCTATGAGATTGTTAATGGAGTTGTCATCCTCGTACTCTCTCATCATTTCTTTGGGGAGACACACATAATCTATATCAATACTCTCTTCAATACCATCCCAAATCCTAGATATTCTAAAAACCAATGGGCAGATTGTGCTCTCATATTTTGGGTGAGGCTTATCTTGCAGATATTATTACATATATACGATCTCGATAGTGTAGCATCCATAATTTGTTCTTTAGTACCTCGTGGAACAACCGGTAAAACCTGCGTGAAATCCCCACCCGATACTATGATGTTTACACCAAATGGTTGCTTACGTTACATAATATCTTGTAGGGACCTATCAAGAATCTCCACAGTTTGCCTCTTAGTCATGGATCAAACCAAGAAATAGAGCCTAATTAACTTCTCTTTGATAATAATTTTCAAACTTTCAATTCAGTTGATGTTTAAGCGTTCCATACACCATGTTGCAGGATCAAATGTACTTGCAAAGTGAGTGTCCACCATTAAATAAATATTCAAATTTGACGATGGGTCAAATTTTGTTCCACAATAGAAGAAGTATGCATACAGATAAGACAAAATTTGATGGGTTGCTGGGTGAGTGAAGAATTGATAAGACAAAAATTGATGGGTGGGTAGAGAATTTCTCTTTCACTATTTTTATCTTAGGATTCTAAAAATGCTTATAAATAGAAATGAAGGAGTATTTTTCACTAATTATTGGCATTGTCGTAGCCGCCTACAGTCTCTTTCGAGCTTTCTACATGGCAAGGGAAATATGCTGCATCTACTACATTGTGTGCAGTTTTGAAGCTTTGATAATCCTCACTCTCATAAGGCATTGTCATCTATGAATTTGAGCTGCAGGCATTGTTGAGGTAACGATAAGTTTTCTCATTGGTTTTTCCTACATAAGTATTGAAGTTTTTGGAAGATTACTACAATTAGTATAATGTTTTTGTTTTGGGAGGTATGATGATGTTTAGATGTTATAACTTTTCTTGTTTTAAAAACTTCACCCTAAAATTTTTTTAATTATGATTTTACTTGACATTGGCTTCTAATCATAATTGTTTTATATCTTGATTTTGAAAGACATCCAAACAGACTCTTAGTTGTGTTATCATTTTGTTAAAATGTTAAGGATTGGCTAGGCATTGTTATAAATCATAACAATAGCCCTTCCCTCTTCTTTTAACATCGACCGATATAATCTAGTATACTGCAACGCTCGTGGTATTCTACTAGTGTTATTATTCCGGGAAACAGTGGCTATGGAAGTAGGTGGTTCATATCTTTCACAAAATTGTGGAAATTAAGCACAGGCCAATGGTCGAATGTCCATGTGGCCTGTGCTACTGCTACCAAGAAGGAGGTCACTGTAGTTTCGTTTTCATGCGAGGGCTTGTATGCAAACTTTCCTCCGCCCTGCTTCGTCGTCCGCCCACTGTTCCGGCGTCGATCACCTTTCATCTTCCGCGGGCGCCGGCGCCAACCCCCATTCTTCCACTCACGTCGGCCCGGACGCATCTCCTCATGTCGATCCATTTGGATGTCGAAGATAGTGGGCGTCGGATCTGGTGGCTGAGCACCCGACGAGCACCAGGACGAGCGTTTGACGGTAAAATTACGATCACCACATCTATCTGCGGTTTTGGGGGAATCGATTTTTAGTCAACATGAGCTCGGGAATCATTTTCAGAAGTTCGATTTTTTTTTCTTTTATGGTCAGGATCAGGGATTCGAATTTCCAAGCCTGTCAAGTTATTTAGGGGAATGAGTATGACGAATTACAGATCGTGTGAGACTCTATCGGCAGGCAGGTGAGGTGAGTGGCAACCCTGCTTCCTCTTCGTGTGCTGCCCTCGCTCCCGAGTCCCTACCTTCACTTGTTCTCTTTGTGAAAGCGCCTCTTGTCTTGTCTTTTTTTTGAAAATTGGTTCAGTACCACTAAAATTTCGTTAGATTCGGGTACCATCAAAAGAATGCAGCTTTGGAAATTAGCTCGTCTCCTTTCCGGTCAGCGTTCACAATCCCGGTCGGATCCCGGCCGGATTCCGTGAATCCCGTTCCGGACAGGGATCGCCCGTACAACGGTTTTCCGGTTATCACATTTTAAATTTTCGAAAAATTGAAAAAATTTGATATGAAACTATGTAAAAACAAACTAGATGAAAAATTATGAATTATGGTGAAATCAAATCATGAAAATGATTAAGTTTGAGCTAGGAAAAAAATTGAACAAAGACAAAAGTGGATGAAAAATAGAAAAAATCATAAAAATCATGTCATATTTTGTATTTGTCATGGACTTATTACTTGTGGACTTGACTTATGGACTTATAATTTGTGTATTTGAAGTCATGTGTGATGGATCAATATTTTGTGTCCTTCTCATGATTTGTGATTTTTCTTCACTTTAAGTCATATTTCTTTGATTATATGTGATGAATATTGTTAGAAATAGTATAGAAATGTCATGTCAATATTTTTTATTTTTTTGAGATATTTTTCTGTTTCTTTTACCACCAGCCAGTTTTTGCACTCAAACCACCGGGATTCCGGTCATCCCGGCCAGAATCCCGGTTGTCCCGGTCGGGATCCCAGTGCGTCCCAGCCGCCTGATCAAAATGAATTCATGAATTTCGACCGGGATCTGGACCGGGATTACCGGTTTCTGTGGAAACCGGCGTCGCGGTCTCGACCGAGATTATCGGGAGAAATGGGATTGCGAACCCTGGTTCCGGTAGCACTCTGTATCACTCTGAAATTCAGTTTAGTTTGCTACTGCTCTTTTTTTGCTCATATCTTACCTACACAATGACTTATTCGCCCTTGCTTAGTAACCAGTACTGCGAAACAATGAACGAATTGTTCCTCTCTTTGTTCTGTCATCTGCGCTTCTGCTCTTTTCTCTCTTCTGCAGCGTCGATGCTGCACTGATTTTGTGTGCCTGTGGCAGATCTTTGAACATGTGTGCATAAAGAAAGAGTGGAAAAAATTGCAGCCTTTACTTGTAACAGATGCTTTCGGGTTGTACAACTAGTTGTGTACTTGGAACATGGATAACGTATTCATTTTGCTACTCCCTCCATTTTCTATTTGTTGACGTTGGGACAGCCCAGACTAGTTCATTCCTAATTCATTTTTGTTGTTGGAACGTCGTCATTTCACGAATGGATGAGTACTAGATAACTTACGAATTATTCTACCTGCATATGTATTCAAAGTTGATGTACAATCATTTTGTTGTCTTATCTGAATATTCGTATGAGCTTTTATTTAGCTCAAGTCAATGTGCAGTTGCAACATGAACAAAACACAAGTAGGGGTATTTTGGTCTCAACTAATAGTGTTAGCATGAAAAGCTTTCAATGGTAATTTCCGAAACAGTGTTCTTTTGATGGTATTTTCCGAATGTAGCGAACTTTTGGTGCTATAGAACTAATTTTCCCTTGTCTTTTTTTTTTGTGCTCCCTACCTTCTTTCATCATTTTCTATCTCTGCAGCTGCAACAATGCTGTGCTGACCTTGGGATGAAGCCTCCGTCGAGACAACAGCTCGGGAAAGCTCTTGTGGCAGCGCCAGCATCGGTACCGATTCCATTGATTGACGTCGCGCGTTGCCTCGGTGACCTTCCGAATGATGTTCTCCTAAACATCCTTGGCTTCCTGCCGGCACATGAAGCTGTGAGGACGAGCGTGCTTGCTCGGTGCTGGCGCCACATCTGGAAGTACACCGTCCAACTGCGCATCGCTTGTGGTCCTGAAGAGCCACACGCAACAGTGAAGGAAGTCCGAGAATTTGTTGATAATCTGCTGCTATCACGGGGAGGCTCGCTCCTTGAGTCATGCGAGCTCATTCTCTACGAGTTCGACAATGATGACGTCTCCTGTGTGAATTCTTGGATCCGGCATGTGGTGAAGTGTAATCGTCCAGGTGCTCCGGCTCCACATCCACCGGAAGCAGCAATTTTGTCACGAGATCTGGTTTCAGCTCGACAACATGCCTCTCATCTCCCAGCACTTAACCAGGCTAGAGCTTTACAGCCTACAGTTCAATGACAGCTTCCTTGACTTCTCAAGTTGCGTGGTGTTGAAAGATCTAGATATCACATTGTGTGACTTTTTACCTGCCAAAAGAATCTCATCTCACTCTCTTAAGCAGCTAACTATTGATAGTTGTGAATTTTGTCTGAATTCCCGGACTCGAATTAGTACACCAAATCTGGTTTCACTGAGGCTCCATGGCATCTGTAGCATGACTCCTATTCTTGAGGACATGCCATTCTTGGTGGAGGCAGCTGTCGAAATCAGTACCAGATATGAGTATTGTGTTTATGATGATCCCTACGGGAATTGTGGTGCGTGTTCTTTGTGTTATTACATAGATGGTGACACCAACAATGTTGTGCTTCTAAAAGGTTTATCAGAAGCTAAGCACTTGGCGTTGATACCTTACACCGAAACGGTATGCTTAAACAATCATCATGTTCACATATTTTCTTCTTTGTTCTTTAAATACATCAATTTTTACAATAAGCATTTATCGATCTTTTTTTGTTCTTTCTGCAATCTGTCCAGTTTATTCTCAGAAGGGACTTGAAATTGTGCCCTACATTTAGGTACTTGAAGACCTTGTTATTGAATGAGTATTGGTGTGTGCCTGATGATTTTAGTGCTCTAGCGTGTATTCTTCACCATTCCCCGGTTCTAGAGGAGCTCACTCTTCAGCTCTTCTTTATGGTATACATTTTCTATATATGCGATTGTTGTGTCTTTTTGAACAATTAGTATTGTGGTATGTTGTTGGTTAGTCATTGCAATATATATATATATATATATATATATATATATATATATATATATATATATATATGTTTACTGCAGTTGGCTGAAGACGAAAAGGAAATAAAATTATGCTGCATCCTTTGGAGACATCAGCCCCAGCATCAGAGCAACTTAAGCCGGTGGAGGTCAAATACGAAGTTGTGGATGAAAGACTTACTAATCTCTTGAACTTCCTTTCCAAACTTGGCATATGTAAGCTACTCTTGCTTCCAAATAGTCTGCAATTTGCTTCCACTTGTTAAAAAAAAAAAGCAAGTGAGGAGAAAACATTAATACAAACTAGTGAATGTTGGACCAATTGGAAGGAAACGACACCCTTTAGTATATTATGTAGGTGGAGAACCATATGGATTCAGGTGTTCAAAATGAAGTTAATTTTGTAACATGTTAATTTTTAGTTTGGCCTGAACAGTAGCATAAAATTCAAAATTCAGTAGTTTTGTGCTGAACTGCATGTCAGCTTGCCTATTAATTCTGAACCAAAACATAAATGTGTGTTTGTATTTAGTGTTTGAAACCAACTTTCACATGATGTCTTGGATTATTGAATAGTTCCAATCTGCATAAGCTTTATGCATTGCTTTTTGTTAGAAGTAACAGCATTTTCAGAAAATACCAGATATGGGCTAGCAAATGATCACGGCATTCAGCACTCAGCAGTGCACTATCTTTGTTATTTTTGTTACTAAGCTACTACGCACCAACCAGTTCACCCAAAAGGCTAAGCTGATGGAAAAGGTGGGCTTTTCACTTATACACTTCAACACCCCCACTCACGTCCAGCCTGAAATGAGGGCGCAAAGTGGAAATAAAGGGGTGGAGACACAACGTCTCTGCTAGGATTCAAACACGAGACCTCCGACTCGATACCATGTTACTAAGCTACTATGTACCAACTAGTTCACCCAAAAGCCTAAGCTGATGGGAAAGGTGGGCTTTTCACTTATACACTTCAACAGTTTTGTCCTTAAATCATCCATTTTCTCTGATGACCTTCTATAAGATTGTGTTCCTTAAATTTTTTAGTAGTTATTTCTCTTGTGCTTCTCATTTTACCTTGTTGTGGTAACCTTGACAGGAACTTGTTGAAAATTTTCTCTTTTTCTTGTTGAAAAATGCCAAATCAAATGAAAAAATATCCAAAAATGAAAAGGTTAAAAGGAAATGAATTAGTTAATTCAATAAAAAAGAAAAGGGGACTAGCACTTGATTTCGTTGCCTAAGCGAATCCCATTCACTCGTTTACTCATGGAATGAGTCCGGTGGAAAGTTCAATCAATCTTTTTTTTTAATAGACATTTTTCCCTTTGTCAAGGATCTTTGCCGCTTCTACTTTCCTGTATAGGACTTCTCCATTTGGTTTCATCAGCTAAGAAAGCTGTTGTGCCACCATAGAAGTGTCTCATGTTCAATCGTTTGATTTGGTATTTTCTTTCCATTCAGGGTGCTGATAAGAACTAGACCCTCATTTTGCTAGGATTGAGAGGTCCTTCTTTTGTTTACTTTTTGGACTGATATAACTAGAATTCTGAAATTATGATCATCTGATTCTCAAAAAAAGATAAATAACTTGATTGCGCTATGGATGTCCGAATGGTCGGATGCCATTGCCAGAAAACCAATATAATACAGCTGCAGCTCCCACTGGAGGATATAAGACATTCAGAAATGTCCAACAAAAGATCTAAACATTCACCCTTTTTTTAAAAGGAATAGGTGTGGAAGCCCCTTATTGATTATAATAAATTGATGACAAAAGGTTTATGGTACAGGGCAAATACAAAAAAAACATGAGAAAAAAGAGAAGAACCGAACTAAATGATTGAGTCTAGCATATCTGAATACTAGGAAAATAACTCTTTTTACCCCAATGCAAGAACAGACTGAATTCCCTCAAAAATTTGTTTCTGCATCCCTAGACAGTTGTATCTATGTTGTTGAATATCTAATCATCTATTTTCATCCACATAAAGCAAGCCATCAAAATGATGATCTCCATACAGAAATTGACATTTAGAGTTTTCTTAAAATATTTAAGGGTCTGTAGGGGCCTTCTTCTTCTAGTTATCTGAATACCAATTGACTACCAGCAGTTCCTTACGAAGTTGCAGTTCAGAAAGAGGTGAGCAAGAGTTTTCCCATCACAAGTATGAGTCTAGGATCTTTTTTTTTCATTTGAACAAACCTTGAGTATTTCTGTCTTTCAATAATAAGGAGAAAAACATTTATGCGCTTCAGTTGACAAGAGAATGCCAAAGCCATAAGCTGGTTGTTTGGTGGTGGTTCCTCTAAGGGATGTGTAAGCTTTTCATGGAAGAAAAGTGTTCGGAGTTCCAGATATAAATCCGCTCATCAAAGTTAGCAAAAAGTTGTATACTCCCTCCGTTCTGCTTTACATGTCGTTCCGACCAAATAGTTTTTGACCAAATTCAGTCTGCAAAAGTTTTTGAGCTGTGATATGCCTTTTAGCGGCACGAGAATATAATTCTGGAAACTGTTGCCAGTATGAGACCATTCCAGAAATCATGCCAGAAGAAATCTTGCCATCTTGGATTTGCACTTGTGCTATGCATAAAACATATTGGTCGTGTAGTTTGTACAAACGAATTTGCAAAAGTTTTACAACGTTAGACTAACAAGTCTGAAAGGAAACAGACAGTTGCATGTGGGAGACATTTGTGATGTCTAAAGTTAATGTTATAGCTGAGCTCCATTTTGGTAAAACTTCTGTGTGTTGCTTTGTTATAATGAGATAGGCGGCAGTCTGATAGAGTGATAGTTTTGTGTGCTGAATTTCATTCCTGCATGTCATTTCATTGACAAGCTTTTCTCATTAATCATATTTTATTTCTGTACAGATGTCGAGGAATGTGAGGATGATCAGCGAGCTTCATCAGAGAAGCACTGATATTTCCATAGGTGAACTCTGTGTTTTTGTTTTCCACCACTAGCAAGACTGAAGAGTCAGTAATTAGTTGTCAACACTTGACCATTTAGCTGAATCTTGTTTACCTTGCTATGGTTTCTGCTAACTTATTTAGTGGTCATGAATTAGTTTGGTCAGAATGCAAGTTCGTTGCTATTACTTCAACTTGTATCTGCCCTCCTGACATTGGTTGTGTGCATAGTATTGTTATTTCTATGCTATGTTTAATTATTAAACAGAAAATGCAGTTTGGTAATCTATTCTCATGTTTTGGAAGTGATGTGTGGCATAGTGGATAATGGGCTCGTATCTTGGAGTTGGAAGTCAACATAAAAAGTTATGTCTCCTGTTACATGGTTGAAAGAATTCTGTGACCTGGGCAATCCTTAGTATAACTGAAACGAAACCAGGCGGTATAGTTGCGATTAGATGAACCCGAAATATCGTTGTTGTTATTATTCATAGGGAAAACGACGACATGATAAAGTCGAAAATTGAGACCTATCTCCCCATCTCACGATTTGAGCCAAAGAAAATTACTGGCTCTGAAGCTACTACGTGTTAACCTCGGTTCTTGTGGCATCCGGTTCATTCTTGTATCCTGACCACTTGGGTTTAATATATCGTTTCCTTTTTTCCCTTGTACATCAGTCATCAGTGTCTCAGAATTTCAACATACAGCAGTGCTTGTACCTCCGTTCCCCAGGTTCCAGGGCGCGTCCCTTCAAGTACTATGCTGTGAGCTGATACGTTCGAAGAAAAATGCCGCTGGGTTTGACCGGCTCCGCCAGCATGCGATTTCTGTATCATTTTAAGCATCACTGATGGGAGACCAAAGCGCACTCGACTCATCAGGAGATCCCAAAGAAAGAAAACTAGCCGAAAACAGAGCACGACGGGCTCGGTGCGCGTGCAAGAGGTTATACGGATCCCGTGCCGTCCCTCTTGCGCGTGGTGCGGGTCGCCATCGGATGGCCGCCCTCGCGCGATTCGGGTGGAGGACATTGTGCGCTCGCGTTCCGGCAGTTGACACGGCGCACCGAGACGAGCAGAGCGGTCGGCGTCGGACGGCGACGACGCGTCGTGCGACAGGTGGAGACCGGCCGGTTCGCCGGGGCCCGCCGCTACCGGAGACAAAGGTATCCATGTCCACGGCCGTGTGGAGCTCCGCCGTTAATGATTCGAGGATTGAATCGCGTGTGCCGCTCAGGTATCAGATGTTGCTGTTGCTACGGATTACGGCGTGATCGGCTTGCGTTTGTCGATACGATATTCCTGGCTGCGACGCCAAGTAGGAACGATATTCTTCTTCCCCTACTACGGATTGTTTATTCCGTATACAAATTAAAGCGAATCCACTTCATTAACGGCGCTGGCGCGAGGAGAAGAGAAAATATTGGCTCCTCTCGCTTTCCGACTTGGCTTTCGCTGCCACCGTCACCTTTCGGGAGTAGACGTGTCGCGACCGTCACTGGACAAACATATCCGGTCCTCGCCCATCCCGAGACCAGAAGAATGCGTCACCTAGAACTCTCTCCTTTTGTTAACCACACCACCGCCCTCTTCGTCATCATGCAAACCGAGCGTCGCCTTTCCCCAACCAATAAGCCGTATCGAATTGAACTTTCGTTTCGTACTGCCTCCGTCGTCTCGGATAAGCAGAGCCGAAGAAAGAAGCTGCACCTCTGTTCCGTGCCAGGATTAGCGATGGTTCACCTGGATTCCACCTTTATATGTAGTAAAAAACCTGGCCGTGTTCGACCAATCTCGCGTCAAAAACATGGAATTTCCTGCCCTGTTGACGACAGGGTAGGGGGTAGTAGCAATATTGGGCAACATCAGCTGGTCCATGACGGCGCGCGACTGAAGTCTGACCCGTCGTTTACGTGTCGAGGAACGCCACCGGGCAGGAAGGAAGAGGGTGCGACGACGAGGTCAGCCGGTGACCGAACGGAGCGCCATCACCTGCCCCACTCCCCTCTATCCGCCGAGCGGCGGCTGCTTGTGCGCAGTCTCTGTCCCGCGCGCGCACAAGAAATGCGTTGCCGCGCCGGACAAGCCTCACCAACGAGAATAACCACCCGTGCACAGCTACCTCGGCACGGCAAAGCCTACCTGGCCACGGCAGTAAGCGCCGCCTGGCTCTGATGTTGCCGCCGCCATGTCGTCCCCTACTATCTGCCCTCCTCCTCGTCGTGTCGTGCGCCCACGTGGCCGCCGCCGCGCGAGGCATGCCCGTGATGAGCGTGCACGGCGGCGAGGCGTGGGGATCGTTCAAGCAGCTGGTGGACGCGCGCCGGGGCAGCCGCGTCGCCGGGCTCGGGGAGCTCAAGCGCTACCTGGCCAGGTTCGGGTACCTGCCCAAGTCGGGTCACGAGCATGACCACCCGACGGACGCGTTCGACGAGCACCTCGAGGCCGCCGTGAAGCGGTATCAGTCCACGCTCAGCCTGCCCGTCACCGGCCAGCTCGACTCCGCCACCATCGACCGGATCATGGCCCCGCGCTGCGGCGTCGGCGACGCCGGCGTGCCCGCGGCGTCGTCACTCCCGGCCGGCGGCGCGGTCAGCCGGTTCACCTTCTTCAAGGGCCAGCCGCGGTGGACGCCGCAGCCGTCGGACCCGCCGCTCGTGCTCACCTACGCCATCTCCACCACGGCCGCCGTCGACTACCTCCCGCGGGAGACCGTGCGGGCCGTGTTCCGCCGCGCGTTCGCGCGGTGGGCGCGGGTCATCCCCGTGGCCTTCGTCGAGGCCGGCGACGACGACGATTACGACGCGGCGGACATCAGGGTGGGCTTCCACACCGGCAACCACGGCGACGGGATCCCCTTCGACGGCCCGCTCGGGGTGCTGGGCCACGCCTTCTCCCCGCGGAACGGCCGGCTCCACCTCGACGCCGCCGAACGGTGGGCGGTGGACATGGACGCCGAGGCCGGGCGCTCCGCGGTGGACCTCGAGTCCGTGGCCACGCACGAGATCGGGCACGTCCTGGGTTTAGGCCACTCGTCGTCGCCAAAAGCGGTCATGTACCCGAGCCTCAGCCCGAGGGAGAAGAAGGCGGAACTCACCGTCGATGACGTCCAAGGCGTCCAGCTGCTGTACGGGTCCAACCCGGGGTTCAGTCTCAGCTCGCTCTACGAGCAACAAGCCTCCTCCGTGTCGCCGTCCATGACCAACTGCCTTTCTTTTAGTTTTGTCTGTGCAGTTTTGGTCATACTGTCATACTGGTAACGTGATTTTAGCTTTAGATGTGATGAAGGTCTCATTATAGCCCAAAGGGATAAAGAAAACGAAGATATGTAGATAGCATGATTATGCAACAGAAGAGAAAAGTCTCTTCATGTGGGTTAGATTAGCTTTGGACAGAACCAGCAATTTGGAAGAGGAAGATGCATATGTTCCTCTTCTGTATATAGGTTATTTTTGCAAAGCAAAATTGTCAAAGCATTCTCATGTAACTGTACATGCTATGGTTAATAAATTGTAAATGTGTTATTTACACGAAAATGACAGTGCAATCCTTTCACTGTAGTTCTATTTCTATCGACGACCAAAAGGTTACATGTAGTTCTATTTCTATTGACAGATTATAAACTAGCAGGACTTCTACCGCGACACAGTTGTCTCAAGTGGCAAAACACTATCACCTCCAGCTTGCTTTGGTTCTGCGGCCCTCTCAGCAACAGCCTTCGACATCCCAAACATCTTCTTTATAGTGGTCGTGAGGCAGGTTCGGTGCTCATCCATGGACGCATGGATGAACTCATGGATGTGATCTCTCAGATCAGCAACAAATGATGTTCTTTCAGTTATATTCCTCCTACAAGAATTAACAACAGGCTTTTTTGAAGTAGACTGGGGTGGAACTTCAGCTTCGACACCACCAGGCATCATCGAGGTAAACTGCAAACAGAACCATTTGTCAGCCATAATTTGAAATTACCAGGGAACTCCACAATTCATCTTTAATTTGAAATTTAGATCATTGAAGTCAGCATAAGTTTTCATAATGGTGACTAGCATTTTCAGATAATAAAATGGGTACAAATTTGAAATACTTTCAGATTTCGAATAGCTAGAAACCATACATATCTCAATTAAATCATGAGCAAATACAAAATATACAAAGAATACATTATTGAGCAGATTGAGTTAACATTCAGATAAGTTTGGAATATTTGCTGATCACATTGTCCTGTTGTGGATTCACAAGTATTTACTATTTATCCAGAATGGGTCACTGCATTTGAACACCGTTACTTGAAAGAAACATGTAGCACTGTATTTGGGTGGTAGAGTGCTACTGGTGCTCTTTTTCAGAGTTACACGATTGATTTATTGACAGAAAGACCAAGTCATCTATAAGTATGCAACATGGCAAGTGTGTCTGCAATTACAACCAGGAAGACCAATTCAGCCAACTGCCCCATTAGCCTTACATGATCGTCCAGATGTAATTGCGAAAACCAAATATAGGTGAGCCTACTACCAGTTGCACAAGCGAAAACATGCAACCGGCTAACAAGTCACCATGCTTCACATTATCCATTATCTAAACATAACTCGTTAGAATGTTCACTGAGTAACTAATTTTGCTGGGCAACAACTCGTAGCTTGATCATACAAAATATGAGTTGATGTATTGAGAAAGGAAGCACTAAGAAGAGTCGTCCCTTCATTTGATACAAACAATACGAGTTAATGTGGGTGAGCTTACTGACCATCCACACCGGGATTGCTGCCATGGCGGCTGCGATGTGTGGTTGGCTAATTAGCCACCAGGGCCCAATACAGACGAGGACAGACACCGTATCAGACATGGAGGCACACATGACACCATTTTGCAAAAGAATATACGAAAAAGCTTTACAAAGTTGGAAGTTAGTGAACTGTTGATGCATAGTGTGAGTCAATGTATCGAGGAAGGAAGCACTAAGCAGAGTCATCCCTTCAATTGACACAAATAACACGAGTTGATGTAGGTGAGCTTACTGACCATCCACACAGAGATTGCTGCCATGGTGGCTGCGGTGTGTGGTTGGCTAATTAGCCACCAGGGGCAAATACAGACCTAATCACAACTAAGTATGGTTGTGCACATGTATTAGACCTACTATATTTGTTTTCTTTCGCTGTAGTTGTGACAACTCCGAATCCATGGCCCGTGTTCAGAGAATGAGCTACGGCGAGGCGGACCAGGCGAGGTAAGGCAGCCGCCCTACCTATACGCTAGCAGAGAGACACCCTGACCTCCAAGAGATGAAAGTTCCCATCTCAATCCCCATTGGGATGGAATCATCCCGCCCCCGCTCTCGCCCTCTAACAGGAATCGACCCATCACCGCTACGCCAGCCTAAATGTCAACTACAAAATAAAAGAGGATACTCCAGAGGACGGGTGAAAAGCTCGACTTTGAGTCTCACCTGGAAGACGAGGTCGCACGAGCCGCTGTTAGGTGCCTGCCTCCACTATCCTTGCTGCGCTGCTGTTGTGCTGCACTCCCTGGAATCTGAGAGTTCTTGTGTGTGGCGGCGGCCTTGGCGGTCGTCGCCTCAGTCACTACGCGCGGCACGGTAGGCCTCGGCGGCAAGGGGAAGCTGGCGGCGGCGAGGGCTAGGGTTCGGGCGGGCAAGGGCTGCTTTGTATATGTAGGATGGGAGCTGGGACTGCACCAATCGTCCGAAAACTACCTCCGCGTTTTTTTTCCCAGACGCACCTTACCCGGCCCAACAACGAAAGCCCAATTCAATCGGAGATGGAAGTAATTATCCCAAAAAAAAAAGGAAATCGGAGACGGAAGTCCATGTATCTATATGTTTTTCTGTTTCTTATTTACCAGCATAATGCAGTTCAAAAATCTAGCAAATAAATTATGAACATATAAATTATATATTTACAATATGTCAATACGTAATGCTTAAATAATAAGTAATCACAAGCTATATGTGTGATTCCCCTATAAAAAAAGCTATATCTGTGATTAGAGTTGCTAGTTTTCAAATGACTGAAAGTTGGGTAGATTTCAGTCACTCGGGTTTTGGGTTTTGGATTTTCTACTTGTTACACAGAGAAAATAGTTCAAAAAATGACAAAACATAATTTTCTTTTCTAAAGGAATACATCATAAATTTTTTTTGTAAGGTATCTTTTACAAAGGTACATAACCCTATAAATTTTTTCAAACATCAAATCTAATTAAAACTTTCAGACCCGTTAGTCATGCGTTCGAACCCGCTCTGCGCATGTGCTCCCTCACGCCTACACCTGCATGCCTGCCCAGGTACGCCGCTCCCGCCAACCGCCGTGCGTCGCCAACACTAACGATTGAACGTATCCGCGACTTCAGTCGATTGAAACCTAGGAAAAACGTTAAGAAATACATGTAACCACAAGTCCACAAAGCCTATGGCGAGGTTGGAAAAATTTACCAAGGATTCAAGGACCCTTTGATTTTCTTCAACATGAAGGTGACGAACAAGTCAACCAATTATACGGTTAATAAAAAAAACAGTATACCTAAATTTGTGATTAAAAATTAGTAGTTCTTGTCACAAGAAACAGATTATGTGAGAATAGAAGCACCATTCCTCAATGAAATCTGGCGCACATAGGTAAATAGTATTGATTCTTAAATTTTGATAGGGAAACTGACTTATCCAGATACCCCTTGCAACTTTTCTCACTAAGCTTTAGCTTGAACAATAGTATGGCACATGCACATCCAAGTATTAATTGCTGGCACAAATTATCCTAACTTACACAATGCTTGTTTTTCTGATCATGCTAAACAAACTTTTTCAGTTTATTCATCGAGACACGTGAGACATAATAAACTGTTGGTTACTCAACTTTACAAGAAAAAAGACATGCATCATTTTCCATGCTGAAATAAATAATTAAGCATGAGGAAATAAAGTGGCACAAGTCTGTGATCGTACTTGATCATGCTAAACAAACTATTCTCGGGCAATTGCATTTCTACCATCAATTTAGCGTATAATTGTGATTTGAGAACCCCCCCGAATCTGAAATTTTGTGAACCAAAGCAAGCCTCTACCATAATTCAGTTAGGAGCACTTTGACGGTATTAACTCCATAAGAAAAGACAATCACCCTTTTGTAATTGTAACATAACTTTTGCCATTAACTCATGTACAACATGTATTGAAAGTGTTAACTGTTTTAAAAGAAAAAATTGACAAACTTGAATAACTTTGTAACAATTTTAAAGTTTTGATAAAATTTGCTAAATTTGAACACACGTTGCTTTGGGATATGGATTTCATGACTCGCAGATATCGCAGTCCTGGTAGTTTGGTCTCTCTCACATTTTTTTTATTTATTTTTTAATCATTTATTTGCTTCCATCTCATGAGAGATTAAAACTAATGGTAAACGGTACCTTCAGTTCAAAAAACTTATGGTAAAATCAGAAAAACGCGCATTCAAGGTTAGAATCACAATTGGCCTTCAAAGTGATGATAAAAACACAATTTTCCTAACTTTTTTTGTTTATTCATTCGGACATGGTGAAACATAATAAACTACTAGTTACACAACTTCACAAGAAAAAAGCATGCATCTTCTGCCATGCTGAAATAAATAAATAAGTATGAGAAAGTAAACCGGCACAATTCTGTGATCATGCTTATTCATAAGAACTGCAGATACTGTTATTCACAACACCTGAACATATA
>JAUNZO010004717.1:0-92168 GCA_031894775.1 Chloris gayana
CTAATGTTCTACCAAAAGTATGAAATTGTGCCACAAAAAAGAGCATTGAGAGATGCAATTTCATTTGAGAGCACAAGACCACAAAGATGATGTGTCACTTTTAGAAACCGCCAAATGAAAGAGTCCATTGAGAATGACCTTAGGTCAATCTCAATGGACCCTTTCGTTTCACGATTTCCAAGAATGACACATCATCTTTGTAATCTTATTATGTGAAATGAAACCGCATCTCTCCTACTTTTATGATACAATTTCATAGGTTCGGTAGAATATTAAATTATTGGTGGGTGGTGCTTAATTATTGATTGGTGGTGTTGGGATGAAAGAAAAACTGTTAATTAATTTCATTTAGCTTTCATTATGTTGCAAAAGATGCCCATATCGCCTTTCGTGGGGATAAAAGACATCTCCTCTCTTTCATAATAAATAGCTTGTCATGTCATAATTTTCTTCCGATGTGACAAATTATTAATTAAAGATGAAAGACCCATGGAGAATAACCATAGCCTTAAGTTGTCTGTCTTGCTCATGTTGAACGTCTATTAACAGTGAATTAAAAATTAATCATCTTGTATTGATTGTAACAGGCAACCTTGTCCATTTCCAATACAGTGTGCTCTTTTATGACTATCAGATAAAAAAAGGTGATATTATCAAAAATCATTAAATCTAACTACAAAATTGAATGTGAAGGATGAAAACCTATTGGATAGTATTACCTTCTTGTAGTGTTGTCTGGTACTACGATTGTAGGTCTGTATTTTAAAGCAGTGAGATCAGCCACAGATATGACATAAGGTGCCCCCACCTATTTCTAGTGACAGGTGAGTGACTCACCCTCCCGCACTGGAGATTAAGTTCGTCTTGACGTGAATTGCCAAGAGAGGGACCTTACATCGTCCGTGTTACTGCTCCGATTGACACATTATTAATCAGTGGTGCGACCTTGTAACATCCCATGTACCAGACCTTGTAAAAAAATCAATATTCGAATAAATTGATCGAAATTGAATCAAATTCAAATGAATTGGCGGGATCAAATTCGCAAAGCGATTTATTTGAAATTTTGTCGCCATGGGCCGAATTCCCTCCGCAGCCCACTTCTTTCCCTCTCTCAGCCCAGTCCGGCCCGGCCCGCGGCACACAAGACCTTCTTCCACCTTTTCCCTTCCTTCCCTCGCGCGCGTACGGCACGGACGCCGAGAGCGCCGCGTGTCGCGTTCTCGTGCTGCTGTCCAGCTCCTACCTGCTCCCTCCACCTTTTTGAGCCTTCAAAACCGCCCCCCATGTGCGCCGACCCCTCTCCATCCCCTTCCGCGCCGCCCCGGCGCTAGCAACCCTAACCCTAGCCGCGGCCTCACCGAGGTTTCCACCGTCGCCATTGGAGAAGGTTTGAGCTAGGGCTGCTCATGCTACTTTTCTTGCATAGCGTACGACGGCTCGTCCCGTTTGGTGTAGTGAGGAGGGAAGACGTGAGCCTTGAAGTTTCATGCCAAGACCTCCCTCGCCGCCGTTCATCGTCTCCGGTGAGTTTTCCGTGAGCTCATGCTCCGTTCTTGACTCCCCGTTGCATGATCCTTCCCTTGACGCTAAGCACGGCCTTGTTCATCCCATGTAGCGCCGAAACGCCCGAGCTCGTGGTCACCATCTCCTTCGGGGTGCCGTTCACCGTCCGCCACCGCCGGAATTCCTCGCGCGTCGCCGTTGAATCCCTTCCGCCCGAGCCAAGATCCATCCGATCTCGCCGGTGACCTCAACCATTCGTTTTCCTCTCGATTCCGTAGCAATTCGGTAGTTACCGCCGGTTCCGCCACCGTCGTTTCCATGGCCACCGATGAACCTATCGCTCGAGCTAGCTCATGCTCCTTCAATGCATGGTGAAGCTTCGCGTGAGCTCATAGATGCTTGTGCTCACGTTCAAGTAGAGAAAGGAGTAAGTTTCCCTTGGTCGCGCCATGTTCATTTATTCTCGCCGCCGCGGAACTCGCCGCCGGCAGGTCTCCGACGACCTTTCTTGGTCGGGGCCTAGTACATTAGGCTCACAATGACACGAGCAACTTGTTGGTGCCGTCAATTTGGAGCCTTACGCTTCCTTGGGATTTTCCCCTTTCGAGCGCGCCGCCGTCGCCACTCCGGCGAGCTCCTCGCCGTCGAGCCGACGCGCGCTGGTCCTCGAGACCTACGCCGGCGGGTGCGCTAGGGCATGGGGAGCATCCCGGCAGGTTTGGTTGGACCCCGGCGAGCTGTAATGCCGAGGAGTTGAAATTCTCGGCAATCCTCACGGCGGAGCTGGAGCGGCGCCGCCCATCTCCGGCAGCGCTGCAAGAAGCCGACGTGGTAGAAAAACAAGCCACGTTGTGCTGATTTGGCAGTCGCGTGGCGCCTAGCTGGCAGCTGATGTGTCGGTTGCATGACGCCTAGTTGGCAGCTTATCGGCAGTGAGGTGGCATCCACGTAGGCAAAGGGTTGTCGACGTGGCACCGATTTGGCAGGCCGACGTGGCGGAAGAATTGCCACGCAGATGCTCGACTCGGCAATGATCTTGTCCTACGTGGTGCATTGCGTTGCGCCGACGTAGAGTTCTGCGTGGCATGGAATATTCTGGGAATATTCCTTTTTTTTGAATTTAGGAATTTCCATAAATCGTTTAATTCTTTAGAATTCATATCTTTTTCCTAGAGACTCGTAAAATTACGTGGTCAATTGCGTTGGACTCGTAGCGACGTGCTTTACGTGTTAGTGTAGTTGTTGGTCATGATCTAGTAACATAAATTCTATCGTTTGTTTCGTCGTTTTCCCAATTGCCTCCATTTGCGTGCCTAACCCTTTTTACGCGATCCGTGTGTCGGAGGGTGCCGAGGAGTTTCCGCCGAAGCAGCAGTTTGAGGAGTTCCGTCCGAGCAGCCGTACGAGTACCCCGACTCAGCCTGGGACCCGCGTTTCCAAGGCAAGCCGCAATCCTTGACCACTCTTGCTCCTATTTAGCAACTTACATTAATTGACTCATGCATATGAACTCGTTATTTGCAGTTGTAGTATTCCTATGCCATATCATGCTTTCCTTGTCACCGATTGCCATAGGTTGTTCTACCGGTACCACTTGCATGCTTAGTGATTGCTTAGTTGCTTAATTGAACCCCACATGGTGATTATACATGTTTTTAGGTGCTTCTTAGGTGTCGTGTTTCTGTACTAGATACCTCGTAGGACTTTGCGGGGGCGAGTGTAGGTGATTAGGTGTCGGGAGACTTTTGGGGAGTCTCTAGGAGTTTCCGTCCGAGCAGCCGTACGAGTACCCCGACTCAGCCTGGGACCCGCGTTTCCAAGGCAAGCCGCAATCCTTGACCACTCTTGCTCCTATTTAGCAACTTACATTAATTGACTCATGCATATGAACCGTTATTTGCAGTTGTAGTATTCCTATGCCATATCATGCTTTCCTTGTCACCGATTGCCATAGGTTGTTCTACCGGTACCACTTGCATGCTTAGTGATTGCTTAGTTGCTTAATTGAACCCCACATGGTGATTATACATGTTTTTAGGTGCTTCTTAGGTGTCGTGTTTCTGTACTAGATACCCCGTAGGACTTTGCGGGGGCGAGTGTATGTGATTAGGTGTCGTGAGACTTTTGGGGAGTCTCTATTTGGTGAGTGTCTCGTTGCGGGCATAGTTGTGTAGGGACCTTGTGTTATGGGGTCCCTCGTTGTGGTGACACTCGTTGTTGAGACTCGTGGTTTGAGGAGAGGGTTTGGTGACTCGCCCCGGCAGCTTGAGGACCGGTTCTTGGGTTGCTCGCTCCTTGGTTTACTAGCATACCACGTGACCCGTATGGGCGAGCTGGAGCAGGATATTTAGCAGAGGACTGGATGGCCCGCCGTGGTGCAGAGCTAGTGTTAGTGGGTTTTTGGAGCATTTGTCTCGACCCATGAGAAGAGGATATCCCATCCGGCCCGTGGTACGCCTTTCACACCTTCAGGACCTTTGTTTCCTTGTTGTGGTTAGAGGATCCCGGACTCGAGGGACGGGCGCCTGCTAGTCGATGCTTTGTTGACTCGATCTTGTGAGTATTGCTATGCTTAGGCCACGACGGTGGTCTTACGTTTTAGTACCTCTTCACGTACATATGCTTACTCTCTCCAGAGATATATAATCTATACATATAGCCTGGCCCAAGGTATTGGGCACTACCTTTGAGCAACACACTTGATTAGTTTACATCTTCTCCTCTCGATAGGTGTCTTACTTCCAGCCTCGAGTTGTGGTCCAGGTGGTGGTGTGCTGGACATAAAATTTGACCATTGTAGGATTGTGTTGTTTCCTGCAAGGCCACTTATAAAATTTGACTAATAATAAAATTTGCTTCACATAGACTCGAGGAATAATTGCTTTAGGTGCTAGCCCTTGCCTATCCTTAAAATATCCGAGCATGCATACATTGTTGCTAGGTAGTTGCGGCTTGTTGAGTACTTTATTTACTCACGGCTTTCCCACTTTGTGTTTCGTACGCCGGTACAGCAGGATCCCGCCGAGCCTACCGACGGAGCCGACGGAGAGGAGTGATGGTCTCGCCTACACTCGAGTGCTTGTGGGTGTTGGTCTTCATCGACGTTCTTCATGTGAGACGCTCCCGCTAGTTTTCATTCATGTTCTCTCGATGGCCTGCGTGCCACGCACTTTGTATCCATGAGATTTGAGACTTAAACTTGGTAATGTACTATTGGAGATTCTACTATCTTGCCTTGCTTTTATTCTATCTTATGGATTATTGATGCTAAATTGTGATGGATGTATGTGACACACTCCCGGGAGTGGCAAAGAGATACAAAGGATTCAGATTTCACTTTGGTGAGATTCGGGTCCTCACAGCTGGTATCGAGCCATACTTGACTCGTAGGAACGAGACCCGTAGAAAATGGACGTAACCTTAAGGACATGATCTAGAACTCTAAATCTGCTAAACTTCTTTCATCAAACTTTGAAATCCTTCTCGTCGATTGAAGATATCAACTTAAGATGGGCTGAATGGATAATGTTGCTATGTTTGTTTGGACAAATTGATCTGCATGTATATCACTTACTCATGAAGATTCTTTCAAGATTTGAAGATAGTGTTGGATAACCCGTACCGATCTTTGGATTCGTGCCTTTTTTCAACAGATGCCTAGAGGAAGGGGTCTTCACGTGCAGTTCGAGCAGGCTGCGATGGAGGTTGACGACCAGGCCCCCGCAGGACGTGGGCGAGGCTGTGATCGCGCAGAGGTTGTGTTGTACCCGCAGCCGCCGAGGGTGCTGCTGGACGAGGCCGCGGTATGAGAGGCCGTGGTCGCGGAGGAGGAGCCATGGGTGCTCGTGGCAGAGGCCGTGGGCGTGGCCGCGGTGGAGAGGCACCACCGGGTCCCGCAGCAGGAGACACCAGGACAACAGGAGGGTGCGAGCAGCAGGAGGCACCACCACCACCCACCGCCACGAGCGGATGGCAGGGAACGGATTGGCCAGCAGTGAAGCAATCAAAGAACCCGATGGCTTCGTGTTCCCCGGGAAGCAGCTCTGCATCATTGCCCGACATCCGATACCCGGGAATATAACCACGCTGGACAAGAGCCTTAGCGCCTTCCTCCATCATAACCGACGTCCTTATAGCGAAAGTTTGAGGGTTCGACGTGTTCGTCGATTGAGGCGTCGGACCCACATCCACAGTAATGAATCAGGTGGTCGGTAGATGCCCTGGGCTCCGTCCCGCTCACCGCAGCAGTACCTCCGCCCGAACCTTCAATATCAACTACGGCATCCTCGTCGGAGCCGCAGTCTCCGGCATAAGACGAACAAAGACCAGCATAATTGAAGTGATCCTCCGCCTCAGCAGCGAACCCGGAGGAACCATCGAAGCGAAAGCATTCGGGCACATTCTGGCCGGGCACCGGCTGCGCCAAGACGTAGTTGGAGATAGGCCTGGCGGTTGTCTTAATGCGGGCCATCGAAGTGAAAAATCTGCGCATCGCAACGAAGCATTTAGGAAAAGCAAACTTAAAAAATGTGAAGGAGATAGGGGAAGCGACACCAACCTAAAACGATTCAAGGAGACGAAGGAAGAAAAGGCTCCAGGCAAAGAAAACCGAACAGCAAGGTAAAAGGCAGGATCCCGAATCAAGGGTCGAAAAGTTTGGCGCAAGGCCAACTTTCTATAGAGTGCGGTAAAACCTAGAGACCAGGAGCGGAAGCGACACCGCCGCTATCAGCCACAGGGCATTTAATTCAAGAAAAACAAAAATGACAGTGGGCCGAAAAAGGCCAAGCACGCAGCAGCCAGCAGCACAGCGTAGAACCCGCCCGGTTGAAAGCAATCAAGCGAAGCAAAAGTATTCGGGGAGTGGCATTTCCCCGCGCTCGCCTACACGCGCGAGGTGAAGTTCTGATTGGCCGCACTCAATCTACTCGTATTTCAAGCTCTCCCATCGAGGGGCTACTGTTGAGGGCCCGACGCGAGCTGGGCTTCGCGCGGAAGCAACGCCAAGGACCCCCGATACATATTTCTCACACTAACAACGAGTTGTCTTCAAGCAGCGCGAACAGGTCGTTGAACGACGCGAGGCACCCGAAGCGAAGGAGGTGCCTCAAGACGAAGTCAAGGGAATCCCGAGGAAGGGGCCAAGCCCCAGGTGCGAAGGCCCGCGATCCGCGAAGCTACCGTTTGGCGAGGCGAAGCGGCGCCGGGGCGGAGCACTGGAGCAAAGCGAAGCAAAGGGCCGGAATGCATCCTAGCTATGCAGCCAGCTAAGCCGCGAGCAACGCGGTTTCAGCCGGTTTTCCCGGAATGCCCCTAAGAGTTACGACCTCATAGTAGGACTAGGGTATTCGGCCAAGGGTAAAATGGTCTTATAAAATATGGCTCCCTGGACTATAAAGAAAGCCCGAGGGTCACTTGTAAAGACACATGTAATCCGCAAGTTAACTTCGCTTATACAAAGAGTTTTTATCTTGCCACTTTGTTCTTTCATACTCCGCACATTCCATCCTTGTGTTCGGTGTGTTAAGTGAGCATTATCCTCGCCGCTTAGCACACCAACAGACAAACCTTCTTTCTTTCCATAGAAGGTACACATCAAAGTATGTAGCACACGACAAAGAGCCAGTTCCCCGGTAGTGCTCAGTCCTCATTGAGGACGGTGAGAGACGATGGGGGACCCGAGCGGAAGACCTCTCAAGAATAGGCTCGGATGGCCCCTCCGGTGGCGCTTACCACATCAACAGAGAGATCCACGCGCGCATCGTCTCCTTCCTCCTGTTCCAGCAGGTAAGCCAACTACCATTGCTTTCCTGGCCATGGCGCCGCATCCGCAACCACGCGCCCATCGTCCGGGACTCCGGGTCGGGCTCGACGAGTTCATCAAATTCTCAGTTCTTATGGCCAGGGACGAGGACGACCCTTTCATTATCTTGGACGAGGCTACGTCAAACTGGTGAAGTGCAACGTTAGCTGAATCATCGCAGCCTCCAACGCCCGAAAGGTCTGTATCAAGGAATTTTTTTTTGCCGGAGACTGTCCGAAGAGCTCCCTCTCTGCGAACCAGCGAGGATGTTTGTCCCGTGTACAGCCTCGAAAATCAACGATCTTAGATCAATCCATTCCTCTCGGCTCGCACACAAGTCCGCATTGGCTCCCACGCAACAACGTCTTCGGCTTCACGATCAGCTCCTATACGAGAGTCGTGTTCCTCATCTGTGGGTGCCCCTGCACCTCGTGTACCTCGTACGGTTCTTCGTCTATGTAGGATCATCGGCGGCAAGGCCGTTGCAATGAAATGGCTAGGGACGCTTGCTTCCTTTTGTCCGAGATAGATCTCATACATGGCAGCAGTGGCAGAGGCGCCGTACGGTTCTGCCTCCGCGTCCAAGGTTTATTGGCGACGAGGCCATTGCCTTTAGGTGGCTGGGGATGCTCGCTTCCTTTTACCCGCAATAGATCTCCTGCACGGCAGCAATGGCAGAGGCGTCATCCTCCGAGGCAGCGGCAGGCTCACTAGGTTGTCTTAATGTGATTATTCTGCTCTGAAATGTATTGCTACTCGTTCCAAATAAAGCTTCTGTCTACTATTGACTGACCTGGTAGGAAGCCAGAAACTAGTCAGGGAAACCAGCTCCGTTTTCACAGTTGTTAGGTGTACCAGTACTAATGTCTTTAATTGAACAAGGGTTTCGATCGGATTCAACTTTATGCAGCACAAGTCCAAGTTCAGAGAAATGGGCACAGCGTGTCATTTAGAAGCTGTTCTTGTTTTTGTTCTTTTTTTGTTGTGTCTTGACAGTACATAATTACTAGTAAACATGACTCATTGGGGAGCATATATGAGACATGCCAACCGCGACTACGGCCCCGAGGCTATTGTGCGGCCACTGTAGCCACGCAAAACATATCAACCGTGGCTGTAAACCCAACAATAAAACAAAAAAGTGGGACCACGGGGCTCACTTGCTGCCGACCGCCTAGCACCGCCAGATTCCGGCCGCCCCGTCCGCCGCCACGTGGCCACTCCCTAGCCGGATCTGGCAGCAGCACCGCCGGATCCACGCAAGTGGAGGGGGCTGCCGGAGAGGGACCCGTGCTCGACGGAGGAGGCCAGCCCGCGCCACCCTCGGAGGCCACCGCCGCCATCGTGGAGGAACGAGGGGCTGTCGGAACCAGATCCGCCGCGCCCGAGGGAGTAGGCCGGCCCGCACCGCCCTCGAAGGCCGCCGTCACTGTCGTGGATGAAGGAGGGGCTACTGGAGCTGCCAGATCCGCTGTGCTCGGGGCCTCATCCGCCACGCCCGACGAACGACGCCGGCCCGCGCTGCCCTCGGCGGACGCTGTCGCCGTCGTGGAGGAAAGGGCGCGTCGGCTTGAAGGAGTGGACGGCGGTGTGAGGGGGGACTCAGCCCACGCGGCCCTCGATGGTTGCTGACACTGCTGTCATGGAGGAAGGGAGGCCGTCATGGAGAGAGAAGAGGTGTGGGAGAGAGGAGGTGCGGGAGAGAGGTGGCGTTGGGAGACGAGAGAGAGAGGAGGAGGTGTGAGGGAGGAGGCAGAGGGTATTAGGGTTAGGTTCTCTTTTTATATTTAGTGAGCTGTGTTGGGTGGGGTAAAATGGACTGTGGCTACGGATGGAGTCTCATCCGTAGCCACGGTCCATTTTTGTGCCGTCTTTGTTGCATTTTTTATCTCGTGGCTATTGTGCGATTTTATTATAGTGTTATTTATTCTTCAAGTAGTTGTATAGTGTTTGTGAATCTTTGAATTCTAAGTACCTTTCGAGCTCACGACCAATCTCATTATTGCAATCCATCCGTGAGTATGGAACTTTATCAGCTCCTCCATAAAATTCCTTCATGCACTAATACGCCTGAGCAGGTTTCATCCCATCTCATATCTGCTCATCGCAACTTCTCATATCCAGCCAATTAGTTTTCTGTCCACTTTAGTTGGGACCTCGGATATTTTGTCTTATTCTGGCAAGAAAATAGTTGTGCTCAAGTACGACTTTTTGCACTGTCCAAATGCCCTTTGTGCTGACATTTATAGCTGAGCAAGTGGGTCGTGCCAAATGGGCTAGCCCAAGGCCTGCTATTTTTTTGCCTGGCTCGAAGCCCGTCACGGGCAGTGTTTGGGACGAGGCAGAATCCTGTTGGGCTGGCATAGCACGACCAATTTATCTATGGCCCATTTTGCCTGGTATATTAGCCCGTCTAGCCCGTTAGCCATGACACGACACAGCCCAACCTGTCAAGTCCCGTAAAGAAATTGAAGCATTTATTTAGTTTTAATGTGTTAGAATGGTAGAAAATAGTTAATATTTCATTCTTTCATTGTAAAAATATATTTTTTATTTATCAAATTTTAGATTTTAATGATAAAAAAGTCTAACAAATTTAGTTGTGCTTTATACCAAGCCGGCCTAGCATGGCCCGTTAGGCCTCCGGCCCGGGATAGCCCATTTGTTAAAAGGGTTGTGCTGGCCCGTCGAAGAAATGGCCTAGCCCGTTGTTCAGCTATACTGACACTAAACTAAATACGAGCATTTCTTGTGACGTCGGTTGATGGTTCGGTTTTCATAAATCCTTCATAACTGCATAACACAAATTAGAGGTTATTGGGAGGCTAATTAATCAACATACATGGGCATCACCAAGATCGCCAGTACATGAAGAAATGAAGAATCAACAGCGTCCCTTCCACCAGCAAGAACGAAAGCACTGTGCAAGCATTGATCGCCTAGCACCTTGTCAACTTCTTGGGCAGGATTGATGGTGGAGACGTTGGCCTCCTTGACAGCTGCAATGTCAGATCGGATGAGTCGGTCTCCATGCCAAATACTGGGGTTGAGGAAGACGAGACTTAGTGGCAGCAAGATGAACACCACGTCCTCTCCCAGATTCGTAGTTACGTGCGAGGGCCACAACGTGCTAGGGACTCGTATAGGAGTCGATCAAGCTCATGGAAGCCATGGGGCGTTGTTGCATGGGAGCCGATGGAACTCAGGTGGGAGCTGAGAGGAATGAATTGATCTACGATCATCTATTAATTAGAGAGGTTGTACACATGGCAAACATCCAGCTCCGGTTCGTAGGGAGGGCGTTCTATGGACGGTCTCCAACAAATTTGTTTCCACACACTATAACAATCCGTCACTGTAGCCACGCCTCCTAAAACCACGTAGCCACAACAAGGAAAATGGACTGTGGCTACAGTAGGAGACGGGCTACTGTGGTTGTGACTATAGAGGCCACTATAACCACAGTTGGCTTTGTGAACCATGGATATTGAGCCTCTATCAATTGCCATGGTCCACTTCTTCAACCGTGGCTATTGAGGCGACTATAGCCACGGTTGAAGAAGTGGATTGTGGCTTAGGCAGTAGATGGAAGGAGAAATTCAGAAACGTCATATTCTTCGCTATTGATCTCACAATGTCATCGATGCTCTCAACGACAGGTTGGGGAGGAGCCTCTGGTGCATCTACATCGTCTTCCCTGCGTGTAGACCGACATGAACTCAATTTTCTTGTCTTAAGACTGCTGGCACTACAATATCGATGTCCACATGCTGATGTCCCGCGAACTAGTTGTGCCAACACAAGAGCCGTAGCTCCGAGATCGTAGATCATATCATGCTCCTTGAGCTCCGGGGCATCGATGGTGATGTGTCCGAAAGGTGGGCCCTCAAATTGGTCATTTGGACTGACATCCACACCATCCATTTGAAGGAATTTGAGGTGCTGCAGGTGGATGTTGACGCAGGGTTGTAAGATCTTGCAGCAGAAGAGGTCCAACGCCTCGAGCAGCGGGCACCACTGGCCCATGTTAACGACACCTTGATGGTGATGGAGTTGCCATCCAAGAATCGCATCGCACGGTCGGGAGGTATGGCCGGCCCTCCCATGGCGGGCGCGGGGATGCGGCGTGCTACGACCACAAGGCTCTCCGTGGCGGGGGTAGGTCCAGCGTCCAAACGTCAACAAGCTCGATGATGCGATCGGTGTGCCGCCACATGAGGGGGTCGTGCACGTGGCATCACAGGAAGGCGCGAGCAGCGACGACGGAGTCCTTGTCAAGGAGGCCGGGGACGGGGTGCTCGTGTTCGAAGATGGGCATGTGGTGGTGGATGTGGCGCCACGACCGTGAAAGGGGCGTCAGCTGGAACAATCTGATGATACTGGAGGAAGGAGGTGATCCACGTGCGGAGCATGAGGGACAGGTCGGTGATGTAATCGTCGGCGACCACGGTCCTAGGTTCTTGCGGTTGCTACTCTGCCGCCGACCCATCGTTTCTCCCTTTCCCCCGTAGATTGACACAAATAAATTTCAGCCTTTTCTCATAATAAATGTGTGAGTTGTTCTAATCATTTTACATTTCAGGATTGGTTATAATTTTCTCAGCTTTACCAAGCGCATTACAATTTCTAAAAAAATACAATATATTTTCAAGTGTATTAATTAACACAAATAAAAAACACAGTATATCTATAGAGTTACCTCCTAGCTTAATAGTCCCTCTATCAAAAAATATAAGCTTTCATGACAATGCTTCCGGATAGCTTCTTTGATGAATCTTGACACATGTTGTTTAGATTTATTGGAGATGCTACAAATTTAGTTAATATTTAGTAATGTTTATATTTTCGAATAGAGGCTATACAATGATACGCATATATAAAAAATCATAGCTTGTGCGCGTAGGTCATGTCACATTTCACATTCTTATAATAGAGTGCTTGATGGTTTGATCTTAGGTTTGCATCTTTAGGAGTTGTGTTCTCATTTTTCTCGTTCTAGTTGTTATCCTACTGGGTTGCATGCAAAGGTCATTTACTAGCTAGGTGCATAGTTGTTTGTTGTGTTGACTACTATCTTACTTAGGAGTTGTTGTGGTGAACTATTCACTGGTATGAGTATGTTTTTATCTTACATAAGTTTCTTACCTCTTGCTAGTGTGACTTATCAATAGAATTGTTATAGTAATAATTATTAGTCAGCAATCTCTCGGTTTGTTAGTGAATCATAGCCATAATTATTAAGTAACTTATTCACCGTCCTCTAGTGCCGCACGATCCTTACAGAAGGTGATATCCCGATCAATAGCGAGATGCTTACGGTGACTTTGTAAATTTCGATATCACCAACTTGCTCGATCTTTCAGAGGTATTCATTAGGGTAAGGTATATATGCATGTATTGATATGGATGAGTGCTTGGACGTGTACATGAGTGTATGTGTCGATAGTGAGTTTCTTTTTCTTAAATGAAATTTAAAAGCATGTTATATAATAATAATAATAATAATAATAATAATAATAATAATAATAATAATAATAATAATAATAATAATATGCAGTCAGCTAATATTTACAATAATCTATTGCATAATGCTTAGGATTTTTTTTCATAACGCAGAAAGACTTGTATAGGAACCGATCAAGCTCATGGAAGCGTTGGGCGTTGTTGCTTGGGAGCCGATGGAACTCATGTGGGTCCTGAGAGCAATGGATTGATCTAGGACCATCTATTAATTAGTGAGGTTGTACACATGGCAAACACCCAGCTCTGGTTTGTAGAGAGGGCATTCTATGGACGGTCTCCAACAAATTTGTTTCCGCACACTATAACAATCCGTCATTGTCGCCACGTCTCCCAAAACCATATAGTCACGGCAAAGAAAATGGACCGTGGCTACAGTATGGGATGAGCTACTATGGTTGTGGCTATAGAGGCCACTATAGTCACAGTTTGGTTTAGTGAACCGTGGCAATTGAGGCCTCTATCAATAGCCAAGGTCCACTTCTTCAACCATAGCTATTGAGGCCACTATAGCCACGGTTGAAGAATTGGATTGTGGCTCAGGCAGTAGATGAAAGGAGAAATTCAAAAACATCAGATTATTTGCTATTGACCTCACAATGTCATTGATGCTCCTAGCGACAAGTTGGGGAAGAGCCCCTAGAGCATCTGCATCATCTTCCGTGCGTGTAGACTGACATGAACTCAATTTTCTTGTCTCAACACTGTTGGCACTACAATATTGATGTCCACATGCTCACGCTCCGTGAACTAGTTGTGCCAGAACAGGAGCCTTAGCTCTGGTATCGTAGATCATATAGAGCTCCTTGAGCTCCGGGGCGTGGATGGTGATGTGTCCGAAAGGTGGGCCCTCAAATTGATCATCCGGGCTGACATCCACACCATCCATTTGAAGGAATTTGAGGTGTTGCAGGTGGATATCGACGCAGGGCTGTACGATCTTGCAGCAGAAGACGTCCAACACCTCGAGCAGCGGGCAGCACTGACCCATGAGAACGACACCTCGATGGTGATGGAGTTGAGATCCAAAGATCACAGGGTCAGGAGGTATGGCGCGGGATGCGGCGCGCTATGACCACAAGGCTCTCCGTGGCGGAGGCGGGTCCAGCGTCCACACATCGTCCTCGATGGGGAGGCCGCGGTACGGCTAGACAAAGATCTTGCATGCATCGGCGAGCTCGATGACGTGACCGGTGTGGCGCCGCATGACGGGGTTGTAGACGAAGTAGGCATGGCAAAGGATGTCTACCTTGGGCACGGAACCTTCGTGCATGCTGCATCGGAGGAAGGCGCAGGTGGCGACGACAGTGTCCTCATCAAGGAGGCCGGGGACGGGGTGCTCGTCTTCGAATATGAGGTCCTTGAGACGAAGAAACTCGTGGAGGTGGATCTTGATGACGTGCATGTGGTGGTCGGTGTGGCGCTATGCCCGTGAAAGGGGCATCAGCTGGAACGATCTGACAATACTTGAGGAAGGAGGCGATGCATGTGCGGAGCTCGAGGGGCAGGTCGGTGATGTGATTGTCGGCGGCCGTGGTCCTAGGTTCTTGCGGTTGCTACCCCGCCGCCGACCCATCCTTTCTCCCTTTCCCCCTAAGATTGATCTCGACAAATGGGGATTTCTGAAATAATTGGTCCCTCAGTAATTTTCGAGGGAAGGAAGAGGAGGCCATGCAACTGTTTCTGTCAAAATTTCAGACTTTTCTCATAATAAAAGTTTGAGCTCTTCTATTCATTCACATTTCAGGATCGATTATAATTTTCTCAGCCTTACCACGCGCATTACAATATGTAAAAGCAAAATACATTATATTTGCAAGTGTATTAATTAACACAAAGTAAGTCTATTGAGTTACGTCTTAGCTTAATAGTCCCTCTATCAAAAAAATATAAGCTTTCATGGCAATGCTTCTGGATAGCTTCTTTGATGAATCTTCACACATGTTGTTTATATTTATTAGAGATGCAACAAATTTAGTTAATATCTAGTAGTGTTTATATTTTTGTACAGAGGCTATACAAAGATACGCATATAAAAAATCATAGCTTGTGTGCGTAGGTCGTGTCACATTTCACATGTTTATGATAGAGTGCTTGATGGTTTGATCTTAGGTTTGCATCTTTAGGAGTTGTGTTCTTATTTTTCTTGTTCTAGTTGTTATCCTATTGGCTTGCAGGTCATTTACTAGCTAGGTGCATAGTTGTGTCTTGTGTTGGCTTCTAACTTACTTAGGAGTTGTTGGGGTGAACTATTCACTGGTATGAGTATGTTTTTTTATCTTACATAAGTTTCTTACCTCTTGCTGGTGTGACTTATCAATAAAATTGTTATAGTAATAATTATTAGTCACCAATCTCTCGGTTTATTAGTGAATCATAGTCATAATTATTAGTCACCAATCTCTCAGTTTGTTAGTGAATCATAATCATAATTATTAAGTACTGATTCACCGTCCTCTAGTGCCGCACGATCCTTACAGAAGGTGATATCCCGATCAATAGCGAGACGCTTACGGTGCCTGTGTGAATTTCGATATCACCAACTTGCTCAGTCTTTTAGAGGTATTCATTAGGGTAAGGTAAACTTGCATGTAATTATATAGATGAGTACTTGGATGTGTATCTCAGTGTATATGCCTGTAGTGAGTTTCTTTACAAAAATTAAATGGTTGTATAGAAATAATATTCTTGCAAGATATATATAAATAATAATAATAATAATATGCAGTCAGTAAATCTTACGATAATATGTTGCATAATGCTTAGGAATTTTTTTCATAACGAAGAAAGAAATATACACAAGGCTCCTTCTCATTGTTGACGTTTGCCACTTCGACCTGTGGTTATCTTCTTTTTCGCAACATGGAGGATAAAACTTTCCTCTTTTTATGGGATCCACGCATTTACTATATGCATTGCAAGAATAAAGGTATTTGAAATAAAAACAATTCAAATTGCAAGTGCGGGTCCCGATGCACGAGCCTTAGCATCTTGCATCCAAGACGTTGCACGTTGCATAGCCCATGCAGTCCGTGGCTAATTTCACATTCTGCCACAATCTGTTGGCGTCACGAGGCTCGTAGTTAGGTGGTGGTGTTGAATTGAATTGCTCCTTGTTTGGCCGCAAAAGTTATCTGCTTCAGCTCTCTCAATTTTTCGTGTCTATCTGTTGAGGATCGGAAAAGCATATTCTATTATTATCCTATAATCGGCCGTTTCAGTATTCTTGTCGTTTCTGCGATTTTGGAATTCATGTCGTTTACTGGCCAAATTCAATTCTTTTGTCAATATTTATTTATCGTATTGTAAAATTGTAAGAATGTGTATTCACACGATGGACTATCTACTAGTAACTTTCAACAGTATGGAAAGAGAAGCCCACTGTTTTATACTAAATAAAACAATATAAAGAGAAATAAATTGATGTTAAAATATACTGTACCAGTAAGAAAACAAGGGGATTGGATGCGGAAGAGTGACTACTCGAGTAAAAAGAATCGTCACAACTTTAGAAAGATTGGTCAACACATATAGCATGATCGTGTGATACTCAGTATGAGTCAATAACTTCTTCTTCCCAGCAAGTGAAGTTCCGAGCTGCCTTTGGAAAAGGCTAAGGTTCGATTCACCTTCACCAGCATTGTAATGAGGGATAGGGTTATGCGTTGACCTAAACTTTGTCGTGTGCCTTCCATGTGGCACACGGCAAAGTGCGTTAACCTAAACTTTGTTGTGTGCCTTCCTAGTGGCACAAGGCAAAGATATGGGGACTTGGCTGAAAACGGTCAAGTCCCCAGATCCAGATCGAGATAAGTGGATCAATTTTGTCGTGTGCCACATGGAAAACACATGGTAAACATATGGCACGCGACATATACCATCATTGCCGTGTGTCACGTGGCTGGCACACAACAAAGAGTGAACCCTAGCTCTTTGTCGTTTGCACCCCTAAGGCACACATCAAACATTTATGATCATGTTTTCTAAAAAATAATAATAAATTCATTCAAAATTCAAAAAATAACCAAATTTTGACTACATACTATTCAAATGCACTATTAGCTATAGAAAATTGGTTGAAGTCAAAAGATGAGCCGACCATTATTTTCATTCAATATATGGACGCTTATTATTCAATACGCTGAATCTTCTACGTAAAAAATTCTCCGATTTGTGAGTAACATACGCAACAACCTGTTCGAAACATTTTATACTTTTTACCACAGCCTCCATGTAGGATGAGATGATGTCTGGACAATTCTCATGATTTTCAGACTCTGTTTGTAGGTGGGTGGTGGTGTTGAATTTAATTGCTCCTTGTTTGGTCATAAAAGTTTTCTGCTTCAGCTCTCTCAATTTTCCGGGTCTATCTGCCGAGGATCAGAATAGCATATTCTATTATTATCCTATAATCGGCCGTTTCGGTATTCTTGTCATTTCTGCGGCGGTTTCGGAATTCATGTCGTTTCTGTTGGCCAAAATTCAATTCTTTTGTCGGTATTTATTTATGTATCGTCGTAGAATTGGTAGAATGTGCATTCACACGAGTTGATGAAATAGGTACTGGTAGTTTTCAACAGTATGGAAAGAGAACCACTGTTTTATACTAAATAAAACAAAATAAAGAGAAATAAATTGATGTAAAAATTTCCTGTACCAGTAAGAAAACAAGGGGATTGGATGCGGAAGAGTGACTACTCGAGTAAAAGAATTGTCACAACTTTAGAAAGATTGGTCAACACATATAGCATAATCGTGTGATACTCAGTATGACTCAATAACTTCTTCTTCCCAGCAAGTGAAGTTCCGAGCTGCCCATGGAAAAGGCTAAGGTTCGATTCACCTTCACCAGCATTGTAACGAGGGATAGGGTTATGCGTTGACCTAAACTTTGTCATGTGCCTTCCAGGTGGCACACGGCAAAGTGCGTTAACCTAAACTTTGTCGTGTGCCACCAGGAAGGCATTGCAATTCATATTGGAAATGCAGCCCCGATGCACGAGCCTTAGCATCTTGCATCCAGGACGTTGCACGTTGCACAACACGTCTGTCCGTGGCTAATTTCACTTTCTGTGACAATCTGTTGGCGCCACGAGGCTCGTAGTTGAGTGGTGGTGTTGAATTGAATTGCTCCTTGTTTGGCCGCAAAAGTTTTCTGCTTCAGCTCTCTCAATTTTCTGTGTCTATCTGCCGAGGATCGGAAAAGCATATTCTATTATTATCCTATAATCGGCCGTTTCGGTATTCTTGTCATTTGTGCAACAATCTGTTGGCGCCACGAGGCACGTAGTTGGGTGGTGGTGTTGAATTGAATTGCTTCTTGTTTGGACGCAAAAGTTTTCTCTCTCAATTTTCCGTGTCTATCCACCGAGGATCGGAAAAACATATTCTATTGTTATCCTATAATCGGCTGTTTCGGTATTCTTGTCGTTTCTGCGGCAGTTTCGGAATTCATGTCGTTTCTGCTGGCGAAAATTCAATTCTTTTGTCGGTATTTATTTATGGTATCGTAAAATTGGTAGAATGTGGATTGACACGAGTTGATGGACTAGGTACTGGTAATTTTCAACAGTATGGAGAGAGAAGCCCACTGTTTTATACTAAATAAAACAATATAGAGAAATAAAAACAGTTTGCGTGCACACAGATTGCAAGTGGGGCCTCTACTATATAAGGAAGCAATTGGTGGCCAAGAGGATGGTGTGTTTTCCTCTCAAAATCAAAGCACTTGTTAGAAATCCACATTCATCGAGAGAGAGAGAGAGAGAGAGAGAGAGAGAGAGATGGAGGCACCGTGGATCGCCCCCAAGGACGGCACGGACCACTTCAGCGTGCTGCCGATGGAGCTCCGCGTGCACATCGTGTCCCTGCTGCTCGATTTTCGACAGGTCGTCCAGATGTCGAGGCTCTCCACGGCGTGGCGCGACATCCACCTCTAC
This sequence comes from Chloris gayana, assembly GCA_031894775.1. Lineage (NCBI taxonomy): Eukaryota > Viridiplantae > Streptophyta > Magnoliopsida > Poales > Poaceae > Chloris > Chloris gayana. Next base: position 18,769 of record JAUNZO010004717.1, read on the forward strand.
ACGCCCATCGTCGAGTTCTCTGCCGGCGCCGCCGTCGAGGTCGAGCTCGCCGGCCTCGAGTCCGCGCTCCGCCGTCGCGCGCAGGCGAGGCCCACGTCTTCCAAAGTCAACATCCTCAAGCTGTCATACAGAGCTGACGACAACGGGCCCCGCTTGAGGGCCCACGTCGACCGCATCGTCGCAGTCGCCGATGCTCGTGACATTGAGATCACCATCGACAACGAAGGAAATTTCTTGCCGATGCAGGCGTGGACGCTCGACGTGCCGCCGTCGGCGGAACAACCGGAGGTCAACTCGATCCTTGCCCTCACCATCTCCGGGCCGGGCACCGCAACTCTCAAAGACCTCTGTCTCCGGAACGTGGCGCTCCACGAGTGGCCATGCCTGCCGTGCCTCCGCAATCTGGAGCTCGGCGAGTCAATCTCGATGCGCCCTTCTCGCCATGCCCGGCGTTCCCGCTGCTCGTGGATCTCCATATATGGGAAACCTCGATCCAACAGGAGTGCATCGACATCTGCTTTCCCCGCCTCAAGCACCTCAACTTGTTCGACATTGACGTCAGCTCACGAGACGGCTTCGAGGAACCGTTCGGTCATGTCACCATCGACGCCCCTCAGCTGGAGACTCTGAATGTGGACCTTGAGACCGAGTGCACTGTAACCTGTGAGTTCAAGTCGTTCACTCGCGTGCGCCCAGGCTACGCTGCCTCAATTGGAACAATCAGTCCGCGGAGCGCACGGTGATCGACGTTGGCCGACCACCGTCCAACGTCATCGAAGGAAGAATTGTGTTCAAGTGGTTCTTGGATGACGATTGGGAGAAGACGGTATGCGAGGCCCAAATGATGCGAATGCTCGGAGGGTTCCTACCGGAGCTGTCGCCGGAGCTCTTCGCTGACACTGTCAGGTCAGAGATATACCCATTTCTTTCGCTACAAATTTTTGCTAGTTCAATATTTTTCTAACCTCTGGCCTTTTCTTGCTTTTGAGTGCAGGCCTTACCTGATGCTCGACAAGTACGATACCGTGGACAGTGAGGCCGGCGAAGGCGTAGCCAGCTGGGAGAAGCTAACATGTGATCTTTACACCCTCATGTCAACGCAACAAGTTTGATGCATTCTTTAGTTCGAAGTCAAAGCCTTGCATGCGCCTTTAGTTTCAAATTTGCTACCTCAACTTTGAATGTCAGCTTGACTCTCGCCTGCAATTCTGCAGTTGGATTACTCATTTAGGCGTTGATGAGTCACTCCAGTTTGAGTCTACCATGATAATGCTTTTTACTATATGAAATATCTTGGGGTGGAACTGTTTGCTTAGTCCTCGTCCATAAAAAGAACTTTAGAGGAAGCCCCTCCCCTTGTTTCTGATTACTTCACTCTCTTATCTGCTTTTTCTTCAATAAACTATATGCCATGAAGTAGTAAACTATATGCCATGCAAAGTGCTTCATACAAGCATAGCCACAATACACTAGAAATATCCAAAATTTACAATTGATCAGTCTAACCCTTTAATGCGACCAATACAATACAAAGCAATATATGATCCGAGGGTGAAACGAAAATAAATTAACCTTCATTTAGGTCCGATAAGAGATATTAGAAGAAGCGAATTAGGCATAAACAATTATCCAAATTACATCAGAGAACAAATCTTTTATTTTATATGTTATTAATATAAATTATAGATATATTACATATAGGGCGTGGTTTCCATGTATGAAAATTTTTGCAACTTGAGTTGTTTATCATTGTTTAAGAAGCAAAGAAATTCAAAATTCAGCACTGCTGCTGTGTAGTTAAAAGAAAGCATACTTAACTTATGTTTTGTGATAGTATTTATAAGAATCACAGCAATGACAAAGTTATAAGCCCCATCCATCGTCCTCTTGATATGTCGCCAAAACCAAGGCAAATTATCTTGCAGTCATGATATAGAGCAACGACTCTTGTAGTTGAGAATACCCCGTCCATCATAGTATCCACGACCTGCATGGGATCTGTTTGACCAAAGAGATGGTTACACCCGATTTCTTGACCAAGCGACAAACCATTGTATTTTGAATATGGTCCTCTCCCCGCTAGGAACACGTGATAGAACCAGAGATTACCTTGCAAATGTTTTCCAGATTTTTTAATACCATCATGATATATTTCGCACAACTTGAGCAATGAATTTAATCAAAACCTCCTTGCTACCCATACTTAACATCTTCTCCTTCCAGCCATTTATTTTTAAACGTACTCTGTCCACGAGACTACTAGATACTTATCCGTTAATGATTTTGTTATAATGTTCAGGTTACACATACCTCAGCTTTAACCTCCCCTGGTGTATCTTAAATCAGGTAGATATTAAACTTTGCCTTGCTTAACTTCTATCCCAAATTGATGCAAAGTAATAGAAATTGTGGTTTTGTGATGGTCTCACGCAAGGATTGATGGTCCCGAGAGCACTATAGAACGGCCACTATTCATCCAATTGCATCCACGTTGGATATGATAGTGGTATTATAGGACATCCTAATGGTTTCTTAATAGCCTCGTAGATGGGAGGGCGTGGCAATCGACACTAAAATCCTAGCAGTATTTTCTTTAGAATGGGGAATGTGTTGCCTATTGGGGAAGGTTGCCCAATTCGTCTTACACGTAGATCTCTACTGGATTCCTTCACAATTGAGCTTCAAATATTAAGCCGAAGTCATAATTGCCCAGACGTGGTCTTCCAACTTCTGTACATTGTAGTCTTATACAAATCATCAAAGTTCAATCTATTGATGTACTTTGTACACGGTTTCCTTTTGATCTGAATTACTTTGCAAGTTTGTGGCGATGACGATCTAGGAACTGTTTGGATCCACTCTAGGTTTTTGTGTTAGTTTCAATTGATTTTGTTGACGCTAGATTTTAGATCTGGGTCCTCCAGTCAGAGACCAAGAGCTGCTATCAAGAGCACATGCGGAAGATACTAAAAGGGGCGCTAGTTGCCAGGAAGACACACGTAACAAGGAGAGATAGATACGAGTCATCGTTTATTTCCACGTTGAGATAGTCGAATATATCAAGGTCGGTTATGACCGCATATAAATAGTAGACTAGGGGCATTGTAAAGAACAGCCAATCAATCAATACAACTCTCAGCGCATTGCCAAAACTTCTCGACATATTTTCTCATCAATTGCTTGAGCTCTCGGGGCTCCAGCATCAACAAGGATTTCGTCAGGTAAATGCATTGAATCTTTCATGTTGACTTGTCCGTGTTAGAAGCGATGTAGATGCTAGTTACCCGGTAGTTTCGGTCGATCAAAAGCTTTAGTTACGAATATTGGTGTCCTATCCTATTCGATTTAGTGGACTTGTCCTGTTTCGTTCTATTGTTGGTGCTAGTGCTTTAGTTGACGGTCAATCGAGCTATTCGAGTCATGGTTAGGACATATTGCCGATTCAACTTGTTCCCTAGTGATCGTAATAGTACAGTTAAACGCGTCATGTATGGCTCTGTTAGAGTTGACTTGTTCTACAATAAAGCGGTTGCTAGGGTTTAGGTTGAGTTAGTAACACATCTGCGATTGCTATCACCCATTATATATTGTATCTACCGATTAGTGTCGGTGTTCGAACCACCGGCTATAGAATTTGTCCCGGGGCTGCGCGTTTTAGGCCGGATGGTACACAAGGGAAGACACGAGAGATTTAGGCTGGTTCGGGAGAGCTCCCTACGTCCAGCGGGGGTGGTGTCGCGGCGCTCGTGTTCCTTGCATCAATTGAACAATGGAGTACAGAGGTGGGGGGATAGGAGCGTGCCCCAAGTCCCGTGTGATCAACGTATGCGCTGGTGTGTTCGGACGTGTGTGTGCCGGAGCATGAGAGCCTGTACCCCTTTATGGTCGCAGGGGTGAAGCTCGAGTTACGGGAGAGTGGGAGAGAGAGGGCAGTCGCGGATTCGGTCGAATGCACGTGCCGTCCCGTTGGTCTTCTTCCTTGCGCGTACTTGAGTGGGTTGACCGGGCGGTCATGTCGTTCCCGTAGCTTGCTGCGTCGGGGCGGAGTGTTCCGCGTCCGGTGGAATCATGGGCGACGCCATGGCAGAGTGGTTGGAGGTGACGTGCCATCCCCGTCCTTCTCTCGTCGGGCGCATTGATGGCGAGCCCAAGGTCGAGGTCGTCGGGCATCTCGTTCGAGCCTCGAGCTTGTCGACGAAGGTCGTGCGGGAGGGAGTGTAACTCGAGCCCGACCTCGAGTTACACCTGTCGACGGGTATGATGGGAGAGGTCGTACCGCCGTACGTCGGTAGATGATGGCTTCTCCCGGAGACTTCGGTCCACGCCAACTCCGTCGGGCTACGGGGATGGCACGGGGACGGCACGTCCCGTCGGCGTGGCCTCGACGGGAGTGGGTGGTGACAGGGAGGGATGGGGCGCGAGCCCCGCCAATGATTTCGAGTAACGCCCACGTGGACGCCGGGGTGGATGGAGTTAATGCGGTTGGTAGTCGAGCTCGAGGTCGCACTCGAAGGTCGAGCGTCGAGGTCAAGCGGGCAAGGTCATGCGGGACGGAGCCTCCCGAGCAAGGCGGACAAGGTCGTGCGAGGCGGGCCTCCTCGAGTTTGGCGGGCAAGGTCGAGCTCGCCGTCGGCTGACCTGTTTTTCGGCGGGGTCGTACGGGGGTAGGTCCAGCCTCATCGGCCGACGTGGTTTCGCTAATCCACTGTTAAGTAGGTATGGAGGGCGCCACGTGGCAGCGCTAATCTTTCTCCCCGACGGTAGCCCTCGAGCCCCCGAGTGAGTCGTGGAGTCTTCCGGGGATCCATTGAGGTTGCGGGGAGTCGCGTTCACGTTGTTTTTGTGGGAGTTGTTTATCCACCCGATGCGCGCGAGCGCGTTCGGTGGACAGTAGCCCCGAGCCGGAGGATAAGTCGAAGACTTATGCTTTGGCTGAATCGCGAACGAATGGCGGTCCCGCCGTCGGACCTCGTGCTAGCGATGCCAGCCCCCGAGGAGGTCCCTCGACCTCCTCACCCGTGTCGATATTGTGAGAGAATTTGAATTGACGGGAGAGACGAGAGGGGAGCGTGGCAGTTTTACCGTCCCGGCTTCCATATTTCAGGAATCGAGGCGTGTCCTCATCCGTTACCGGCGTGTAGTGGTGGGCCAGCGTGGGGCAGATTCGGTTTTCCATCGGTAGTGGCGGGCCCCCGCAGTTAGTACGGGTAGTGGGACGGCAGATCCGGAGATGGTGGCGTGAAAATCGAGGAGGAGAGGAGTTAAGGGACTTTACCCAAGGGGTGGCGATCGTGGGGCCTGCAGCAGAACCGAGGGACGCGGCCGACGCGGCCGCCTATTTAAGCCGATCCCACCGTGCCTTTTTGCCTTCACGCGCCGCCGCCTTCCTTGCTTTCTTGCCTTCCCTGCTTTTGTCCTTTCAAGCCCTAGCTTTCGTCTCCCTCCTCGCGCAGCCCCCGAGCCCTTCCGCCCTTGCCTTGCCATGTCGACTTCGACCCATTCCACGACGACGAGGGCCGACCTCGAGCTGCTGGTGGCTCAAGGCTTGCTGCGCGAGCGTGGCACGAAAAGTGGTGGATACTCCCGGCAACGAGCCGCGCCCCCGTCCCCCGATGGGCTATGTCGTTTCCTTCCTGCATTTCCACGAGCGGGGCTTGGGAATGCTCGGGAAACAACTTCCTGCAGGCCATGATGTTCCGGAACAAACTAGAGCTGCACCACCCGAACCCCAACGGGATCCAGCGAGTTGAGCACCTTCGTGGCTCTCTACGAGGGTTTCCTGGGCATGGCGCCCAACCTCGACTCGTGGAGGTACTACTTCCGCATCAACCTCTATTAGAGGCGGAACTCCACCGGCGAGGATGTTCCCGCGCACGTCGGCTGCGTGGGGATCGTCATGAAGAGAGGCCGGGGGATGACTACATTTCGGTGACCACTCCCTCGTCGAACCAGAGGTGGCACCCGAAGTGGTTCTACCTGCATCAACAATCGGCGCACCCGTTCCCGGCCTTCGAGGGCCGAGTCTTCGAAGAAGTCCCGGAGGAGTGGAAATGGGGCTGCCCCCGCACCAACCGGGACAAGAGCGACTCGATGATCGACACGATCCGGCAACCGAGCCGGTTCGATGTTGACGTGACGGTGGTGGTGGGGTCCTACCACAAGCGGAGGTTCGCGCCGCTAATACGGCGCTCAATGTTGATGCACCAGGTCTCGAACAACGACTACCACGTCCCGGACACGGTGATGGCGCTGCAACAGCTTGACGATGACGCTGTCGCGCTGCGCATCCGGAGCGCGCTTGGTACAGCCGCACGGGCCCGGCCCGTCGCGGAGGCCCCGAAGATGAAGCCGCACCCCCAAGCGCTCGACGTGGTAAGTCGTCTCGACCTTCCTCGTTTTGTTCTTATTCGCATTTTTGGGACCGCTTGCTTATTTGTTCTTCCCTCCGCGATCCGCCTCGGATCTCGCTCACCGGGCGCCCCAAGCCGCGGCTCCCCGAAGGAGCGGGCGAGAGGAAGGCTAACCATCTACGGGCCGCGGAGGAGCAGGCCCGAGAGGAAGGCGGCCAAAGACTTAGCTGCGCGACTCAAGCCGAAGAAGGTGCTGCGAGACGTCGAGCGTCAAAGGAAGAGGGACGCGTACACGGTGACGGGGTTAACCCCTACACCGCCTCGACCGCCTCGGACTCCCATTCCCACGGACTCCGACGATGACGGCGGAGCTAGTGAGTTCGAGACCGACGGGGAGACCCCGTATGTCCGCTCCCGCCGAGCCGTCACCTCGGCCCTTGAGACTTCCGCCCCGTCCTCCTCGACCTTTGCGGCCGGGACCTCGAGGCAACCCGCGACCTTTGAAGGTGGGTCGAGCTCCCGGATCGAGGAGGCATCTCTCGTAGAGAGGACGGGGACCAGCGGGGAGCCTCCGTCCGGGCCGAAGGTCGTGGACCTCACGGGGGACCTTGCTGCCGATGCAAGGGAGACGACGGAGATGATCGTCGAGCTAGTTGAAGGCGAGACGGACCTTAACCGCGCGCCGGCGGCGCTCGAAGACGGTGTGGCGGATGGCGTAGATCTACGAGGTCTTCCCTCCGCCGGATTCGTGGACGTGGTGCCCGCGCAAGGTTCCCGACCTTAGGCGCTGCCAGCCCAAAAGTCCGATAGGGCCATTCCCGAGCCCGTGGGGAGCGGCGAGGAAGGTCGACATACGGATGCGCATGTCAATCTCCTTGAACCTGCTCCGATCGGCGAGCCGGCCTCTCGACACACGGACGTACGTGTTGATGTCTTTAAACCTGCTACGTCCGATGGAGGGGCGCCGCCGGGTCTTCCCTCGACCTTGAGGTCCCCGTGAAACCCGTCATGGAGGAGGCGTGGGAGACGGCCGATCCGGCGGGGTCCGCCGGGAAGCGGGCTCACGAGGGCGAGCTTGGTGACGGTGGGCTGCGCCCAAGCACGCGAGTGCCGCCGAGGAGGAGGGCTCCGGCCACGACTCTTCGAAAGTCGTTAACCTCTTCGGCGGCGCAAGCCGCAAAGGCGAGGAGTGTCGGCACCGAGGAGGCTGCCACGAGGGCCATGGTAAGAATGGGAGGGACGCCGGCGGAATCTAGCCACGCTCCGAGTCGCCTCCGGAGCGGAAGCCGTCGGACTTCGTGGCCGGACTCACGCCGGTGCAGCGCGAGGTGGCGGAGGCGCGCCGCGCGAAAGAGGTGGCGCCGGCCTCCTTGACCAAGGCCGAAGAAGCCGCCTCGACGGCGGAGAAGGTCAAGGACGCGCTCCAAGCGGAACATGAGCCGAGGCGGAAGGCCGAGACCGCGGTGGAGGTCTCCCATCGGACCACGTTCGGCTACCTTAGGGAGCTCCAGGAGCAACGGGCCGAGAAGGAAGGTAAGAGTTTTAGACCTTTCTCGTTTCGACCTCTAGAATTCCCGGGTCATTTTCTTGGTTTTTCAAGCTCGAGCCTCTAATGTTAAACTTTCTCGGTGATGCAGGGATGGAGCAAAGGCTGGTCGCGGCGGAGACGTCCCAAAGGGAGCTCGACGCCGCCTTGGGCCGCGCCTTCGCCGATGTCGAGGTCGAGCGGCGTGTCGAGGCTGCCCTACCGGAGCGGATCGACGCGGTGGTCCGAGGAGCGAGGCGCTCCGATGAGTGCACGACCTTTACGGTGCCGGCGTCGCACTACGAGGGCCTTCAATTCGGGGCCGTAAGCTCCGGGCTTGTTCCCGGCTTCGTCGGCGCCGAGCTGGAGGCGCTGCAGACCGAGACCCGTGCGCACGCCGATTCCCTTCCTACAAAGCTCGAGGAGGAGCCCCTCCCCAAGATGTAGATGAACTAGGGGATTAGTTTTTGTTTTCGTTTTGTTATGAACAATGGGACGTTGTCCCCTCGCATGTAAATAACTTTAAGTTTTTAGATCGTTACGTGCTCGACCCGTCGAGGTCTTACTTTTTATCAATCGTTTTAAGTTTGACTTAAACCTGTCTCGGCCTTTTTCTTTATCTCATCGACTCGCAAAGTTTGAGCCTCCGAGCCTCGTTGGACTTAGTCGTTTTTGGTGAGCGTCCGCTAGGACCGCTGGGGTACTTGAGCTTCGGCCTTCCGACCAATCTAGACCGTGAGTCCGTTTGCTCGCGACTTACTTTGTTCGTCACCGAGATTCGAATCCAACGTCAAGGAAGACTTAGCAGATTTTGTTCGCGAAAACGAGATAAGTGCGGCGATTTTTGTTTTGAAAAATCGTAGGTATCGCCCGCCTTCCAGCCCCGAGGAGGCTCGACCTCGCAGCAGAGGTCGAGGGTCACCGTACCGAGCGGGCGATCGTTAAGAAGTGAAGGAACGAATGCGAGTTCAAGGGTAGAATTTACGTAACTCGCGCGATGTTCCGGGCGTTGGTCAGCTCTCGACCTTCCACCGTCTTAAGCTTATAGGAGCCGGGCCGGATGACGCGTGCGACGATGTAGGGTCCTTCCCAAGGAGGGAGAGCTTGTGGTGGTCCTTGCTGCTCCGCACTCTACATAACACTACGTCTCCGACGTTGAAGCCTCGACTCTTGACGTTGCGATCGTGGTATCGTCGAAGCGCCTATTGGTACTTGGCGGAGTGTAGGAGCGCAGCATCGCGCGCTTCATCGAGCTGATCGGCGGCATCCTCGAGCGCCGTTTTGTTTCCTTGCTCGTTGAAGGCACGGACCCTAGGAGCGCCATAGTCGAGGTTGGTTGGAAGGATTGCCTCCGAGCCATAGACCATGAAGAATGGTGTGTAGCCGGTTGCCCGGCTTGGGGTCGTTCGAAGACTCCGGAGAACGGCCGGCGGTTCTACCGCCCATCGACCGCTAAAACGTTTCAAGCGATCGTAGATGCGAGGCTTGAGTCCTTTTAGGATCATGCCATTGGCTCGCTCAACCTGCCCGTTGGTTTCGGGGTGAGCTACAGCTGCCCGATCCACTCGAATGTGGTAGTCGTCACGGAACGAAAGGAACTTCTTCCCCGTGAACTGCGTGCCATTGTCCGTGATTATCGAATTAGGAACGCCAAATCGATGAACGATGTCGAGGAAGAATTCGACCGCCTCTTCGGATCGGATTTTACCGATAGCTCGAGCTTTGATCCACTTCATGAACTTGTCGATCGTGACGAGCAAGTGGGTGAAGCCCCGGGTGCTTTCTTTAACGGCCCGACCAAGTCCAAACCCAAGACCGTGAAGGGCCAAGTGATGGGTATGGTTTGGAGGGCTTGAGCGGGCTGATGCGTCTGTCGAGCGTAGTATCGGTACCCTTGCACGTGTGCATGACGTGAGTCGCGTCAGCCACGGCGGTTGGCCAGTAGAAGAATTATCGAAAGGCGTTACCCACGAGGGTCCGCGGCGCTGCATGATGCCCACGAAGCTCGCGTGGATGTCATTAAGGAGCTTCACGCCTTCCTCGATTGGGATGCAGCGCTGCAGGATTCCGGACGCGCTACGCTTGTAGAGCTCGCCGTCGACCAGGACGAAAGACTTAGAGCGCTTGTGCATGCGTCTTGCTTCGGTTTGGTCGGCCAGGAGCTTGCCATGGAGGAGGTACTCGATGTACTGCGTCCTCCAATCAGATTGTGACGCCTCGCCGGCTGCCGACGCGTCGATTTCGATGACCTCTCCGCCCGACGGCGAGAGGATCAGCCCCGAGTCCTCGTTCGGACTCGAGTGTTCCTCGGGGTTAAGGTTGGCGCTAGGGGCAGCCCCGAGTCTGCTTCGACGGGTCCTCCGGCGTCCTCGGGAGGATCGGGAGGGCGGACCGATGGCTGGAATTGATCGTTGGCGAAGATGCTCGGTGGGATCGATTCCCCGCCGGACGCCATCTTAGCCAACGAATCTGCCGCCCCATTGAGCCGTCGAGGAATGTGCTTGAGCTCGAGGCCGTCGAACTTCTCCTCGAGCTTTCGCACCTCTTGGTGATAGTATCGGCGGGTCGTTCCGACAGCTTGACTCTTTCATCACTTGATCGATGACCAGCTGCGAGTCCTCGCGGATCTTGAGCCGTCCGATCCCGAGCTCGATGGCGATCCCGAGGCCGTTGACTAAGGCCTCGTGCTGGGCTACGTTATTCGAAGCTGAAAAGTGTAACCGAATGGCGTACCTCATACGTACCCCTTGGGGGAGAGACGAAGACGAGCCCGACGCCCGATCCGTTGCGCATCGGCGACCCGTCGAAGTACATGACCCGAGTACTCTGGTCCACCGGCGCGGGTGGCAACCGGGTCTCCGTCCGCACTCGTTGTGCTTTCGGAGTCGGCTGCAAGGGGAGGGTCTTCGATGAGTGCCGCTGCCGCGGCAACATTTTTCCCAGCACGGGGAAGTGCTGGGCTTCGCTACCGTCGTTGTTGGCGATCTGCTGGTTGACGCTGCGAGCCCTCTCGCCGTGTGTTGCACTCCGCGTGCCGACGTTGCTGCTCTAACTCCTGCTCCACCGCCGCCGCCTCCTACGTGAGGCCGTGGTGAGCCTCCTCCGGCTCCGGTCCCCGGCTCGAAGGCGAGCCCGCAAGTCGTCACCGCCCGGAGGCGTACGTGTGCACGTTGGTCACGAGTTCCAGAGCGCCGGCTCTAGCGCGTCGATCCCCGGCGCTCGCGCGCCCGCTCCCGTAGCATGCACCATGTTGCACTCGCGGGTAAGGCCGTAAGCCTCATCGCAGCTGCCCCGGTCCGAATCTTCATCCTCCCCCGCGTCGAGGAGGTCAACGAAGGACTCGGAGGGATGGATCACCATCCCTATAAACTCTCCCGCTACGAGGCCGGCTGACCCTAGGGGAGCGCTCGGTCGCGGGGCCGTCACTTTCGTCGTGACGCGCGCGGCCATGAGGGCCCGCGGTGCTGGCGGCTCGGCGCGCACCGGCGTCCGCTCGGTAGTGGCAAGAAAGTCCGAGGCTCTCGAAATGCACCGTGATGCCGGGGCCCGGAAGGAAAGCTCGGAGTCAACCATCCGTGCCGTGGAAGAAGAGAGCAATCGATGAAAACGCGCAACATGCCATCCCCGTCCTTCTCCGTCGGGCGCATTGATGGCGAGCCCAAGGTCGAGGTCGTGGGGCAGCTTGTTCGAGCCTCGAGCTTGCCGGGGAAGGTCGTGTGGGAGGGAGTGTAACTCGAGCTCGACCTCGGGTTACACCCGTCGACGGGTATGACGGGAGAGATCGTACTGCCGTACATCGGTAGATGATGGCTTCTCCCGAAGACTTCGTTCCACGCCAACTCCGTCGAGGCTACGGGGGTGGCACGGGGACGGCACGTCCGGCGGCGTGGCTCGACGGGAGCAGGTGGTGACAGGAGAGATGGGGCGCGAGCCCCCGTCAATGATTTCCGAGTAACGCCCACGTGGGCGCTGGGGTGGATGGAGTTAATGCGGTTGGTAGTCGAGCTCGAGGTCGCGCTCGAAGGTCGAGCGCAGAGGTCGAGCGGGCAAGGTCATGCGGGACGGAGCCTCCCCGAGCAAGGCGGACAAGGTCGTGCAAGGCGGGCCTCCTCGAGTTTGGCGAGGCAAGGTCGAGCTCGCCATCAGCCGACCTGTTTTCCGGCGGGGTCTTATTGGGGTAGGTCCAGCCACATCGACCGACGTGGTTTCGCTAATCCACCGTTAAGTAGGTACGGAGGGCGCCACGTGGCAGCGCTTATCTTTCTCCCCGACAATTAGTGTGATACCGTTGACTTTTTTGTATTGCTTTGTCTTTGTTTAGTAGACTTGTCGTAGGTGAGGAATAATTGATAGAATATGGGGAATAATTTGTGATAGTGATTTAACCATTCAATCAGGGTGTTTAGCGGATTGCTTACCACGTTTAGATCTATCTTACATAAATTGTTGCTTGCTAATCTACCAGATAAGATTAGATCTGAACCATGTCATGATTTCATATGCTTTACCTGTTCTAAATAGCTTATTTCATGGATTAAATTAAGTTATACATAAAACGACAAGAACTAGTGTTGAATATCTTTACTTGTCGATTTATACGTGATTATACGCCGATTTGCATGATTAGTCTTATTTTAGTACTATCGACAGCGTTACGTATTAAGACCAATTTACCAAGGCGAATCTGAATGTTTAGTTCATGTCCTATTAAGTGCCGGTGAACTGAGAAACTGATAGGTGATACGCTTTACTTTATGCTCTATTTTAAACATTCGGCTGCGGTTACTTATCGGCCTGTCTGGGCCAATAATCCAGGAATGTTACACGTTCTACTTGTCTCTGTTGGTTTGTAGGGAAAACCAACTAGCACACCCGAAAATTCGTCACCGTGTTTCAAGGATTGGGTTCTGCTTGGAGTTAAGCAGATCTCACAGGCCAGCGTATGTCTCCGGACAGATTAGTCGCGCTTTAGTCCCATCAACAGATTTATAATTTATAAATAAAAACTAGGTGATCATGTTTGGATCCTAGTTTTAAAAAACTAGAAACCATTGTTAACGAACTTGTTGGAAAAACTAAAAAAAATGTTATTATTGAAAGAAGTATAAAATGATACATAAAAGTAATTGACAAGAAAATGAATCGATTCGAGTCCGAATAGCCATTTTTTGTTGCCATATTTCATTTTGAAGACAATTTTTTTTTGTTGCCATATGAGTTGAGCTGCATGGGCTTTTATTTTAAGTGTTAACTGTGTATATACCTTGTTCTTTTGTTGAGTGCAGGCCTTATATGACGCAAGACAAGTACCAACTCCCAGTGAATGATTGTTGGTTCCCCGCCAAGGAGAAGCTCATCTGCGACCTCAGCGCCCTCATGTCATCACTGCAAGTCTAATGCATTCCAGGGCTGCAGCTTCGCGGTAGAAATTGGGGATGATTTGCAATTTTCACTCTGAAATTGGTATTCACCACAACATATAAAGAAGTCGAACTAGTTAAGAATTGGAGGGAGTATTTGCTGTCTCAGGCGCAGTATTATCTCAATGTTTGGTGTTGTTCATTCCTTGAAATTAAATACCCAAATCGCAAGTGAAACTTGTTGATTTTGCCACTACAACTAGTACTACAAACTACCGTTGCATCCTTGCAGGCACCATTTCAGGCTTACATTCTAAACTGAAAACAGAGCATGCCAGGACTGCTTCCTGTTCTGTTGTCTGCTAATAGTACTACAAAGAAAAAGCTTAACCTTCTTCTGGCACACTGTATACTGTGAAGCTCTCCGGTATCTTGCTGTTTTAGAATTCAAACCAACAATAGTAGTACCCGCCGATACTACTGAGATAAAATACTGTCCTATGGATAGGCTTTCATATTTCAGATTCAGTTTTGTAGTGAGATTTAACGATTTCTGTATATATCAAAAATACTGTTTTAGAACATGATTTTGATACATAAAGGATATTAGTAATATTTTGCAAATGGATAAGGTGAGCGGATGAAATCAGTAGAAAATACGTTAGATTCGGCTGGTGACCTCGCTACACTAGATAGCATGTGCATTAGAGCAAGCACTACGGGAATTTGAGCGTTTGTGGAGTGTCGAGGTGTTTACTAAGTGTTTTTACTCGGACACTCGACAAACAATGTCTTTGCCGAGTGTAAAAAAACCGCTTGACAAAGTCGTATCTACCGAGTGTTAAAATAAAATACACTCGAAAAAGATTAGTGGTTGCTGAGTGTATTTTTTTACAGTTGGCAGAAAAATATGTTTTTTTCTTATTCTAGCCTCAAAACCTTTTCTACTCTATACATATAACATGTAATACTCAATGTGATGTTTTGATATATTTTTGTATTCATTTGCTATTTTTAGTTAACTAATTACATTTCAAGCAATATTTTGAATCAAGCCAAATTTGAACTACAAATTCAAATAATAAAATACAATGAGTATAAAATTTATATTCATGTTACAAATGAACCTACCCATGAAAAAAGGAAATTTGCAATATCTTTTGTAAGAAATACGATCGCTAACCTATATCCGAATGATTTTTAAATTCTAAAAAAAATCAAATAAAGTCTAAAAATCATGAGATTTGTTATATTGTGATGGTATCACACATCGAAGCTACTATAAAAGTAGAGAAGGTTTCACAAAAGTTATCACTTACATTGCTTACAAAACGGAGAACCTCCGAAGATGAAACTTAGAGTTGATAATGACTCATTAAAATTTAGAGTCAAATTGGTGGACAAATTTTATTTTGACTTCAAATTATTTTGTATAGGTAAGAGATCATATAACTAGTGTTATACCAAAATTTAATTATTTTTAGAATTTATTTGCCATTTTTAGTTATACATTTAATGTTTGCCGAGTGCCAGGTGTTAGGCACTAAACAAACAGACCCTGTACCGAGTGCCCGCATCCAGCACTCGGCAAACTAGCCACCTCATCCATCTACTCCATCCAAGTCGGTGCCTCTCATTGGTCTAATTTCTTTCACCGGAATCCCTCCCCACCTGCCTCTCTTTCTTCTCTCATCTCTCCCTTATCTCTCTGGCCGTTAGAGTAGCAGAGCCATGACTCCGGCAGGCGCATCCATGGGCGGCAGCGGGCGCAGCCATGGGCGGCGGTGGCTCGGGCGGGTGCGACCATCGGTGGCGGTAGCTTCGACGGGTGCGGCCATGCATGGGCGGGGGCAGCTCTAGCGGGTGCAGCCATGTGCAATGATGGATCCGGGAATCTGGCTGCGTCCAAGCGCGCGACAAGGGCCACGTCGGCCGCACAAGACGGTGACTCTAGCGGGCGTGGCCGCGGGTGGCGGTGGCGGCGTCTAGGCGCGCGACAGTGGCCGCAGAGGGTCGTGACTCCAGCAGGCGTGCCCGTGGGTGGTGGGGGCTCCGTGTAGTGGCAGCAGTGCCCAGGTGGTGCGGGGTCGGCGTCATCCAGCGGCTCCCAGGTGGCGCGAGTGGGAGAGCCGCCATCCGGCAACGTGGTGGCTGCCTGGCTGGTCCCGGGTAGCGAAGGCACCCTGGGGCCAGGGCCAGTGCGGCCACTGGCAGCTTTGGCCCAGCGGCCCAGCAGTGTCTCCTGGGCGGTGGCGTCAGGGGTGGAGACTCCTGGGTATTTATTTTATTCTCATAAAATATGTTTGCCGAGTGTCAGTTTCCATACTAGGCAAACGCTTGACCGAGGAGGGTTCGATCAAAAGCACTCGCCAAAGAGTCTTTTACCGATAAAGCTGTGCTGTCGGCCCTTTATCGAGTGCGGACACTTGACAAACTCTTTGCTGAGTATTTTATGAGCTTTGCTGAGTGCCTCCGGCACTTGGCATACTGCAGTTTCCCGTAGTATAGTGCAATATTCCGTGGAACCAAAGGACGATTCAGTTTAATTTTTTACCTGCAATACCTTCAACATACGTCGGTCCCATAAATGATTAATTAACTATACCTTTGCTTGGCGTGATGTTGGACGAAGCCAATCATAAACTGGGTAAGGTACAACGTCCGTGGAGAAATACAATTTTCTATCTTGCAGTGTGGCTTCATCCAAACCATGCAGTTTGCTTTTCTCTCTCATTCCCACAATGTTCCTGGTTCACTTCTTTCCATCCTCTTTCTTAACAGTTCTGGTGCTCATAGTCCATTACCATCACGGCTCACCTGGGCACACTACGAAGCACACGGCAAAGTGCCATAAGGCCCCGGGCAAATCTTTACCGGCGGTTGCTCACGACATATCTGGTAAAAGGGCTGTTGCCAAATCTGGTTTTGCCGTGTGCCATATGTCAGGCATACGGCAAAGTCTTTAGTCTCATGGTAAATCCATATATTTCTTTTATGTTTAGAAGTGGTTTCATCACATATTTGGTTGCTAAAGTTTCCTAGGGTTTGGAGCACTTTTTTTCACCAAAATGTTGCACAATAAAGATGAAAATTATCATATACTGTCTATATCCAACTTTTATTTTTCATCTCCTTTGGTCTCGTGGTTTTATTTTGGACTTTACATATTGAGATTGTGAAGATGTAGTTTTGGATCTAGACCATGTATATGTGAGGATAAAGTGGGTGACGAGGGTGTGGAAAATTAATAAATTGATAGATTGTGATAATATTTTTTACCTATGTTATAATATTTCTTTTCCTACATTATAGTTGATTTTTTGCTTATATATATATCCAAATTAATATATGGAACTAGATTATTGTTATTTATTTTTTGTGTAGAATTTCAATATGTTCATTTATATAATATATAGAAAATGGAAGACCGATGTTGGATCTACGATGGTGCGGAAGGATATGCTCCCCTCTATTTCAAAAAATTTACCGCATTTGTTGAAGCAGCTAAGCAGCACGTCTGAAAGAAATGGTACACAATATATCTATTGTCCCTGTTCGAGGTGCAAGAACTTGTTTATGTATGATATACTAGAGACAATCTGTGAACACTTGTTGGAGAATAGAATTGTTAAGAACTACCATATCTGGACCAAACATGGCGAAACACAAACCCATACATAAGGTAGCACCGAGCGAGTGATAAGTGCATAGCGAAACACCGAGCGGATAAGTGCAGAATGTTATAGCGAGAGAAAATGCAACAAACGGAGGACGACACAATGATGATTTCCATATGGACCATTACAACGATGGTTTCGATGGTGGTCCGGATGTGGAGGAACTATTGGGTCACAATAGAGAAGATTTGGATAACTTTGACGAGTTCAAGAAGGCATCGAAGAAACCCCTATACAAGGAATGTAAACGTTGTGATAAGGATTGCGGGGCCTTGCACGCAACCCTAGAACTTGTCACTCTTAAGGCAAAGCATGGGTGACAGACACAAGCTTCAACAAGCGTTTGCAACTCTTAGCAAAGTTATTGCCGAAACCTAACTCTTTACCTGCCAACACATACCATGCAAAAAAAATTATCACCGTCGATGGATTGAAACGTCTTTTTGCAAACACTAGAGATGCTAAACTAATGACATGGTGCAATGATGTCGATGGACGCAAGAAGGATGTGATGATTTGTCACCCGCCGACGCTCGACGGTGGAAGAACTTTTGACATTAACCATCGTGATTTTGCTCTGGAAAGAAGGAATGTAAGAATGGTCTTAACTACGAGATGGAATGAATCCTTTCGGTGAGATGACGGACCCACACGGTTCTTGGTAAGTGCTTTGTTGCATATACAATATTCCTTCATGGTTGTGCCACAAGAGGAAGTATCTTCTGCTAGCTACACCGATTTCTTGCCCGAAACAAATTGGCATTGGCATTGATGTCTTTCTTGAACCGTTGATGAAAGACATGAAAACATTATGGGAACACGGGGTGGAGGTAGTGGTGGAACTTTGGTCTCGACGCGACTAGGGCCACCGATCGTCACTCAAGACAATGGAGCCAGCGAGCTTTCGATTGGCATGGATCCATCGAAAAATACTCTCTTTTAGTAGCATATCCTTAATGTTTGGATTCAATTTCTCAATAGGTATACTGAAGGCAAGGATCGGTTAAAGTTCCATTGGATCGGACGTGAGGAATTTTTTGATCCAGATTTCTAACTCCAAATCTAGATCTCAATATGTGGTTCTATTTTTTTTCATGTAGGATGTTTAATGGATGCTAATGTCGTGGTCCCCTGCATGGTCATATTCTTCATTTATTCCATTCTATATCTACTATAAATGCAATACAAACAATTTGATTCGAGTGCAAATTGGATAAAATGTTTAACCTAAGGGCTTTTGTGCGTTGTGCTTGTACGGACTAAGGACTTGGTAGATGGCAAGGCGGGGAGAGAGCACAACGCGCATGGGCATCGGCGGATGTGCTAGCGCTAGGTCGTTCCGATCATTTTACCTTGTAGCGAAGCTGTCAATACTTGAACGTACGATCATTCCGGAGAGGAACGAGGTGTAGAGTTGAGCCAAGCTAATGCATACAGTAAAATGGGCCTGAAAAATTCGGAAGCGTATTCAGTTTTTTGGCACACGACTAGGACCACGGCCCTAGTGGCCTCGTGTGTAGTTCCGCCCCGAGTGGAGGTATATGATGATACAAAAAGCAAAGATTCACCCTAAGCGTAATCATTCTTTGCACCATTAATGACAACCTAGCACGCTCAAATCTAAATGGCCGGATCAAAGGAAAGACAACATGTTCAATGTGTGTGGACTAGACTGCATCGTTGTTCCTTCCTTTTTCTCGTAAGTTGGTGTATGTAAAGCATCGACGATGGCTATCAAAAAGGCATAATTACGTCAAAAGAAGGACGATTTTAATGACACAATTGAGACAAAGCTGACTACAAAACTTTGAGATGGTCACTTTGTGTTTGAAATGGTCGAAATATCATATATAACTATGAAAAGAAGAAGGGGAAGAAAGGAAAAAAATACCGATATGGGAGTACCGTTTTAAAAACTATCAATATTTCATTGGTATTTAAGCTATTGGAATGAATTGGAGATTGCCCATGCCACGGACCCTATGTATGTTGGAAAGGATGTCTTTGACAAGCTGTAATGGCACCTTTATGGATATTCCGAGTAAGACAAAGGATGGATTGTGTGCATGAAGAGACCTAGAGAAGGTAAACATAAAGCATGGGCTTCACCCTAAGCCAAGGCAGAATGGAAAGTACTACCTTCCACAAGCTAGTTGGAACCAAACAATCAAGGAGAAAACAACATTACTGCAACTGTACTGCGAGGGATAAAAGTTCCCACAAGTTTCTATTTAAACATAAAGATGGTCGTATTAATGAGTGACTTGAAGATAAGTGGATACAACACTCATAAATGTCATATGGTGCTTTCGTTATTTCTTGTTGTCACAATCGAGTTGTTAAGCAACCTTGTATAAAGTTGCTCGTCATACGGATGCCTCATTTTTGAAATTCAATATCTAAGAAGGTCATAAGCCTTCGTTGGATTGAAAATATACGTAAGGAGATGATAGAGACCATGTGCCAACTCGAGATATGCATGCCACTCTCTTTCTTTGATCTAATGGAGCACTATATGATTCACTTAGCCGATCAGATTATTGTTCTTGGTCCTATTTTTTGCATCATATGTTTCCGTTCGAGCGCCATATGTTCATTACGAAGGGGTATGTCCAAAATCGAGCTCACCGTGAGGGTTCCATGATAGAGGAATATACAACCGAGGGTAGACTCAAAGCTGGATTGACTCATCAATCCAGGTCGTGGATACTATGATGGATGGGGTATTCTCAACACAAGAGTTGTTGCTATATATCATGATTGAAAGATAATTTGCCTTGGTTTTGGCGACATATCAAAATGATGCTTTGGAAGGGGCTTATAACTTTGTCATTGTTGTGATTCTTATAAATACTATCACAAAACATAAGTTAAGTGTATAATAACCCTAATAGATAAATGTGCATTTCACATCATAAGCATCATATCATGTTGTTTGTAAAAGCAATGCTATGATTTTATGTGCGAAAAATTAAAATTTCAATTTAAAACTTTGTCAAAATTAAGTTCTATTTTAAAAAGGTTTCATTTTGGCAACGTTTGATTGGTTTAAAAACTTTTTTTTTGGTCAAGCCTATGATTAAATGAATTTTGACATTTTTTGAAATTTATTATTTGCGGGAAATAAAGCGAAACCCATTTACTTAACTTTCAAAACCAGTTTAAGTTTAGATTTGTATTTTAAAAACCGTTTAGAAATTTGAACTTTGACCTATAATGATAAGATTCCAAATGCTTCATTTTCCTTTGAATATTTAACAATTTTGAGTAATGGAAATGAGTTTTCAAATAACGAAAGTTCAGAACTTTTTCTCCACAAAATTTTCTGAAGCTATGAGCCCTCAGGTACATTCTCTCTCCCCTTCTCGCCTCGAGGCGTCGCGCCGCCTACGCACCGGCCGGCCAGCCGGTGTCGCCCGGCACCACGAGGCAGCTACACACTTCCTCAAGCGGATAAAGCTAGCTGCCGGCACCTCTCTCTCTCTCTCTCTCTCTCTCTCTCTCTCTCTCGGCTCCCGAACAACGCCACATACCCGGCCAAGTCCCTCTCCATCCCCACCCGCCGCTGGCCATCTCCGGTAGCCCCGCCTTGCTGCAGCCACCAACGGTTCTGCAGTGACCCTTGCACCTCCCGTGCATTCGTTCGCGCAAGACACCCTAGGCGACGCAATTTTCCTTCGAGGAGGACTTCACCGTCGGCTGCCACCTCTCTCTCAATTTCCTTTCCTTTGGTGAGCCGTCTGCCTGATTCTTGCTCCCATAGCTACGCAACTTCCTGCTCCTCATCCAAGCAACTTATCCATGTGGTTGGTGCCCATATAAGCCTACCCCGTTTTCACGGGCTCCTTACACTTGCTTTGTGCTCCAGTCAAACGGCGCCATCTTCCGGCCACTCTGCGACGAAGTGTTGCGCCACCGATGATCCCTCTCTCTCACGAAGCTATAGAAAGCAGTCATAGTGTTTTTCATGCCTCGTACCGTGCGCCCGGCTCTTGCATCACAAGCTCCTCTCTGCCCGCCTCTCGCCGTGGTGTAGTTACATCCATCTTCTAGCGAGGGTGACCCCACCGGAGATTTCAACGCATCGTGTAGAGTGTGTAGGCATCTTCCCCCTCAAGTTTTGGCCGCGCGCATTGACTAACTCGACCAGCGACCACACTTACCGTCCGGCCACACAATCGCCATTACTGTCCCAGAGCTCTGGGCCGGGCCCCGCGTGGCGTACATGGGCTGCCCCACCCTTGGGCGTTGTTGTTCGACCTAGGGTGTGACATCCCATGTCACCATTAAACATGTGCACTTGTGCTAATTCTCAATTTGCATGTGCAAAACCTCAATTAGGTTTATCATTGCATAAAATATCAAATTAGGGTTTTAAGTTGAATTTAAATGTGGTTAAACCCTAACTCTCCAAAACTTGATGATCTTCCATAATGGTATATACATATTTTTCACCTTCGATAGAACACATCAAAAGAAGAACCAAGACCCTTGAAGTGAATCCATGGTCGACCCTCTCACAAAGTTGATAATGATTCGGTAGGTCGTGCGCTCGAAAGGGGGCGGCCCTTACTTACGACATAACTCGGGGTTTTCGTCTCCTTCCTTGTTGATTAACAAAGATTTAGGTGCATAATATAGAAAGATTGTACAGAACGGAGTAACCTAGACTTTTCTAAGAAAATAAAAAAGAGAATGATCATTGAGAACTTTTGTCGGCCTGTAAGCTGGCATATGCATAGAATCTTGGCTTTGAGACAGTTGCGAGCCGGAATCGAACCAGCGCAAGAAGCTAAGAATTCCATCTTATCGCTACGGTTACCCGGTTCACCACGTTAGTGGCTACATCCGGGGCGGAGGGGCGATCTTCCTATGCGATAGATTAGTTGGGCATATACGAAAATATGCAAACCAGGTTTCTTTCCTTTGTCTAGATTTTTTGTGTTCGAGCAATTTGGATGCACACATGCTGAGCTATTTGTCCAGCTGGGACTTCAACCGCAGTCTTGCTAATTTAAGTAGGTGGTTTAGGTGATTCTCGAAACTCTTGCTTACCAGTGGTGGAATATTGCTTCGTATCTTCAAGGATTGGGTGGAGGTGGCGTAAAAAGGAAGGAAAAAGGAATTTCAAATCCGTCCCTTCCCACATCGGGCTTGACTTTCCTTACTTTCCCAACCCCGCTACTGTAAAAAGAACTCTTTTGTTTTGAGACTAGCTAGTCGCTATGGTTTGCGGGAAAACTCTTCTTTCTCTGGTCTCACTTCGAGTCCTTCTAGAAGTAAATAAAGGAAATGCTTATTCAACTACGGCACTGTCGGACAACCGACCGGATAACTTTCTTACCCTGTAAAATCTTTCTACAGAAACTGCACTGGACCTACTTCAATTTAGTAAGGTTTCTCTTTGAGGTATCCACGGTTTCCGCTTTTTTTCCAGGTGAAGAGTGCACAATTAAGGGAGCTCTGACTTTCTTTCCTTTCCCAATGAAAGATTCCACGGGAAAGCACCTTCTGGCGCCTCGCTCACACCAATGCGCGACTAAGGCTGTACTTTTCTAGATATTCAAAATATAGATATTAATAAATCCGGAAGGGTTTTTTCTCCCGTGAACTAATAGGAAGTACAATCAAGAAGGCAAGACAGCCAATGCTATCCTCTAGAAAAAGCTATGCCACCCACTGCTCGCAGTAAGGAGTAGGAATCTTCAACCCAGAAGGGCATGCAGGAGGTATCTGGCGGCTATGGAAGCCCCAGTCACTACACTAGAATATTCAATGCCAATGCAAGCAAGAAATCACTAACGGATGAATGGGAGATTTTCTCCGCTATATAACGAACGAAAATACGAATGTTAAGAAGTTCTATTATATTATATAAAGTACAAGAGCCGCCCTTTCTCTTAAAATTCCCTTGATTCATCGAGGGTTTTGGGCTCTAAAACTAATAAACTTCGACTGGAAATTTCAACCCCCCCGCGCTGTAGATTTATCTCTTCATGCGACGAACATGAAATCATCAATTGTTGAATTGAGAGTGTCGACAGATCTTTCGACTCTTCAATTGCAGCGACAATATACTCGTACTTCTCGGGCAACAAACAGCGTATTCTAACCCAACACCAACAGTGGCATAAGAAATCGCATCCGCAACCAAAACCCCAGCTGGCGCATAAGCAAGTGATTGGTCTTTTTTCAGTCTTTATTAGCTATTAGCTTGATCGGCAACTGGGACACAAATGAAGGAGCTTTTAGAATGACTTCAATTGGCACACACAACATTACCCTGCAGTTGATCAACTATTCCATAGCCTCTTAGACTGCCTTGCCTGACCTTGAGCTCTTCGCTTCGACTTCCATCCCTTTCATCATGTACTTCTTTTCGTTGTCATTTTAGGAGAGGAAAGTTCGGGATTTGGCAACTGGTGAGCAAGAAAATAGATAGCTTCAGTTGTTACGACAGTTTGATCATGCTCAATGCCCAGGTGATAGCAATAATCAACTATGTCGGAGTTACTACCGAGGAAGACTAAGCCAATTTCCTAAAATAGATCCTCATGCAACAATCATGAGAAAATCCATGGAAGAAGACTTCCGCCTACAAACAAGCAAGTCGCCTACAACTATTACGTTCAGTGGGTACAAAAAACCAACAGATAGACTTACGCTGATGGTTATTCTTTCCCTAGCTTTCACAAGCAAAGAAATAATAAGCTCTTCTCTATTTGCCTGTGGATCATCCTGCTAGCATTCGATGATGAACAGAAGTTTTCTCATTCCTTTGATCGCCCCGAATAAAAAACGGATTTCTAATTATCTCCATTATTCGATTGATTACGGGTCAACCATTCTTTCAAATTTAGAGAAAATAAGATTGGCCAAAGATTAGAAGGAATAACCTGTTCCCAAATTCCTCTTGCATGAAAGCAGTCACGTATGGCATGTAAGGTTGATTCTGCGTGCGCATAAGAAAGAAAAGAAAAAGGTGTACAAGTTCACTAAAAACACAGGATTTGGGTGGGCCAGGTCCCGGTAGAACTCGAGGGGGATCCTCGCCTTAGAGGTTTGGTCAGAGTAGCCTATTCTATGTTGTAAGGGCCCCTCTGAGGCAATAGTAGAATGCGAGCCGGGAAGGGGAAGTCACTTAGTTACGGCCTTTATCGATTTGGAATCGTAGAAGCAGAAGGAATGAAAGCAATCAAAGGATTGGAATACCCGAAATACCGGGGCAGAGGAGCTGAGCAAGCGAAGAGCCTCGCTGCTGTAGGTCTCTGCTATCTTCTATAGTAGCGGTGTGAGCCAAAGGATTTATTCTATAGTCCCTAGAGCTAGGGTCGGTAGAAAGCCAGATTCTTGACTTGCCAAGCGCGTAAACTATGAAAATGACTGTCTTAGTTGCTTTACTTGACCCTGCACTTCATTAATCGCCAAGAAGGCGGCTATTCAGGTTTGGTACCTTTTACCTCAGATCACGGAAGCGGGAAAGCCCGTACTTCAATATATATAGAGTAATCACCTGCGGCTCGGCACTCTTTCCTGGTAGATGTCTGATTAACCAACTTCGTGTCAGGGCGGAACCATTCTTCTATTTCTCTAGGTTGGGTATAGGTGTTGACTTGGCGTAGTATTTTTTCTGGTAGAGAAGCACTTCAACAAGGGCTGATATGGCGGATTGGGAATGGAGAATCGGTGAATATTTGTCGAAATAAGTGGCTGTGTCGAGGTCAACTTTCCTCGATTTCTCGTTGATTCCTCTTCTACACCACACCCCGCGATCCAAAAATAATAAATCCTGACCTTATTATCTTGCTCCTAAATTTCCCATCAGCCTATCCAATCTAATTCCAGACAGAGTCAGTAGACCTTACTTTAGTGTAGGTAGTGTAAGATAATTAGGAAGTCTTGATAGTCTTTCGTATAATCTCTTCTTCAATCCTAGGAGCAAAAAGGAATGTCCTTTAGGGGCCTTTCCTTTGGATACCAAGATTTCCGACCTCTTACTTTCGTAGTTATGAATTGCGGAATAAAATCAATTATGAAATTAATAAGTAAGCCTTCCCTCATCCCTATTGGTATCGGTTTGGGCCACTACCCAGAACCCTGCCAGAGCCCTATTTCTTTTAGGAAAAAATTTACAGTATTTTAGTTTAGTTTAGAACTATGGATTCAGAAAATCCAGTATCGACAGGCCTAGTTCTTTTCCTTTGCTTATGCAGGGCAAGAATTTTGCATTACATTGAATAAAAAGAAAAATCAAATTATGATATTGATATAGTGTGACCTGACCCCTGTTGCTCCAAGTGAAATTCAGTCTAGGGTTCTTAAAGATATTCTCCATTTTTCCCTTTCCCTACAAAAAGTATAGTCTGAAGGCTAGCTCGCACCATTCCTCGCTTATGATAATCTAAGGCCAAAAAGAAAGAAGGCTCACACCATAATAATACATACCCTTTTTCCTCAATCGTCAAGGTCGTGGATTTGGATCGATTTCGGTTTTACGGGCTTAATACATTGTGAAGAAAAGTACTCGGCATCGGAAAGCATCACGTTCTGGCCATACGCAAAAGAAGTCGGTGGAAGGTATGGAATTTTTCGGCTGAAGGTCAGGTCAGAAAGAAAGTAATCGCTAGTGCTCTCGGTTCCAGCAACGAGTCTTCTCTCTGAGAATTAAGGAAAACAAACTAACCTTGTCTGTCTATGTTCACCTTGACATGAAAGACTCTTTTCCTAACCTGACTGTTCTACCTGGCTAGTTCACTTGTCTATGAGTGTCCGAACAGCTCTTCAGATCCTTCCAAGGCACAGAGGTTCTCTCTCCATTCACTTTGAGCTGGGTTTCTTGTGATCTTTGTAGTAGTTTTTCCGTCCAATTTTATGGTAAATTCAGTCTTACACAGCTGTCCCCAAGGATGTCCATTCCATTCGACAGGGACTCCCTCTCGCATTCGATCTCCCTCCTTTCCCTGAAAGAGTCGAGGTCTCTCTGCTCTGGACTTCTCTTTTGCCTCTCTCCCAGATTCAGAAAAAGGGAGGAAGAGGGCCTCTCGACAGGAGTGATTCCCCGAAAAGAGATCGTTCCCAGCATCCTCGAGTTCGTAGTCAAACTCGCCTTCATCCGCCTTTCACGGACTGGCGCGGGCAAGCGCCGATGTCTGGAGCAGGAGATGGAAGATTGGGTTGAGGAGGCTGTCAACGAGTCATCAAAGGCGATAGATTGGTTATATTCGGATTCGTTTGCTTTTTCTTTTTTTTGGTTGTGAGAGGTCTGAGTCCACAGCTAGGGAAGAGTCGTCAGATGACAATTGAAGTAGGGGTCTGCCTCTTTCAAAGGGAAGCAAGAGTCTCATAGGGAAGGAGATCCTGCACAGACCAATCCCAATCTGGAAGAGAGTCTTGTTGTCAATGAAAGCAATGAGACTATGTCACATATCTGCCTATCTCGTGTTGTGAGCTATAAAGTACCCACCAGGGGGTGGACCAAGAAAGAGGCAGGCGATTGGGTCCTTCCCATCCTCTGTGATGTCAGTCTCTTTGTCATTCTTTCACTCTTGCTGAGTAGCGAAGTGAGCATACTCAAGATCCAATTCATCAATCATTTGAGTTGGTACGAACATAGGAATCCAGACTCCGCTTGATTCGATCTTCAGTTTCGACCTTCATCAGTCAGGAAAAAGATGAAGGACCCACTTATTCCACTCAGAGAGACCGAACCAGGCAACAAAAAGGCTGAAGGAAGTTCTCTTTCCATTCCATTCCAACTAAACTAAGTGAAAAAAGGGGAAGAGCAAAACAGAAACACAGGAACAAAGAAACTATGTCCAAACCAACGAGTCCTTTGGTCGACTCTAAAGAATGTATCGGGAGTTGGGAGTTAGCCGTCTCATAGGAGTGATAGCTGGGTTTTTTCACGGAGTTTCTTCGTACGATTGAAAAAAGAGTGCTCTAGGTCGGAGAAAACAAGAAGAAGATTGTTCACCAGTCTGTCTCCCAACCTCTTTAAAGCAGCTACCTACCTGTGATCTGGTCTTGGGACAGCATTGGCACCTCCGTTTGCTGGATCTTCTAGGCACTCTAAAGCGCTTCCACGAGAGACAGATGGACTTTGAGTTATAGACGGAGAAGAGCCTTTAGAGGATCCAAGAGTGATTCCTCAAAAAACTAATGGGATTTTGAGGGAGGGCTGAACGTGATGTACTGAAGGGTTCGCTTTCGCTGATCGGCGCCAGTCTTTCCTGCTGTGAATTTACCAGGTCGAGAGGGGCCTTTTCCTTCTACTTTACTGAAGCCATTCACCAATGATTGGATCACTCAAAGCCAAAGACCAATTCCTTCCTTTTAGGTGGTCTAGGTGGCTGGGATACTATGCCCTTATTTTGAAATGCTCAAAGACGAGCTCTTTGAAGGAAGCAAAAGAACCCATGTGTCTCGGATGAAGTCTACCCTCTTTTTTTGCCGGGAAGAAGAATGAGATCCAACTCAAAGTCAAGGAAAGCGGCCTAGACCACTGACTTTTGATGGAAGGCTTCTGAACATGGATTGGTCTGATAAAGCCAATTTTTCAGCGAATCAAATATTTTCTGAGAGCACTAGACCTTCTCTCTTTCAGGATTGATTCCCACTCACTGCCTAGCAGGCTTGGCCCATGAGACCTATTGTCTTATTGTCCTGGTTCACTTCACTACTTTGGAGGGTGGGTTTTTCCCCTTTTTGGTTCGCAAACGCTCTAACCCATCGAGAAGCTCCATCCAAATTGGAGTTGATGTGAGCACTTCCCCAGAGGCGGAGGCTGAGTCTACAAAAGGGTGGGAGCATAAAATGTAGGTGAGTCAATTGCGTGTGGCCTTCAAGTATTTCGTATTGTAACAATATTCAATCGGCATCCAAACAAAGGTGCATGTACGGTTCCTAAAGGATACAATTTTGTCCTAATCAACCAACTTCATCGAGAAAGATTAAATAAGTTGATAGCGCGATCTCGTACTAACACATACTCTCTAAATATTGAAGAACTTGCATGCGGCCTTCAAGCCACAACCGCGGTATGAGTTATGATCTCAGACTTTGTTTGGGGGCTGCTTGCCCCTTCGTCGCGTCGACAATTTTGCTGAATTTTTACAATGGTACAAAGTTCCAAGAAAAATTGGACAAAGCTAGAAAACAGCACCCCTCTCTGAATTTTTATAAATTTTTACAAGCAAAACTAGAACTTCCGCCTATAAGGACAGTTGTTCATCATATTTTGAGGATTTCACATAAATTTTGGTTTGCAAAAACGTGTACCAGAAATATTGTTTTGAAGCAAAATCAGTAGCAGTGTGCAGTGGCAAAAGAGTAAATAAGGGGAACATTCAAAGAACAGGGAGTGCACAGTACAGGGCCACCCGCCAGCGTCGTTCCCGGCGTTGGTGCCCATGCCGGCCGACGTTCGCCATCCTTCCACCACAGCAGCACCCCCACGCGTTGAGGATCGTCGTCGTCGCGTGGAAATGACGCAGGATTGGTGGTCGTCGATCGCCGCCTAGCCTTCTCTCCCTGTCGCCATGACCAGCTAGCACGGTCGCGTGCCCTACGCCTTCCCCTCCCATTCCAACACTTGAGACAAGTTGCACAAGCTTCCCCACACTGCTACACGATGCCCAGTGCCAGCTCCTCCCTTCCCCTCTCCGCCGATTTCTAGAATCCAGGAAGGGTCGCACCTCCAACCGCCATGACTGCCGCCTTCAAATAGTCCAAGCAGAGGTGAGCTCATGTCCCTCCATCACTTCTAGAGCCTGCTCATGGCCCTAGCGAAGCTCCCTGCTCACTCCCGACCCCTCTCCGGAGATTTCCATTTTCCCCGCCGCCAGCCATCACCACGCGCCACCCCCACCGACGAGCTCCTACTTCCGGGCCTCCCCAAGCTCCTCCAACCTTGCGACGAGCTTAACCACGAGCAGGTGATGCTCTCAGCCCTAGAACCCTGCGGTTTCATCCACCGTGGAGCACGAGCCCCTGTGTCGGAGCTCTTCTTTACCGCCATCGCCGCCGATAGCCCACCTCTGGCCACCGCCTGCCACCACTCTCCCTCCCAAACGCTTTGCCACGTGAAAACAGGCCTAGGCGGCCAGATCCAGTCCCAGTGAGCTCGCGCCCGAGTCAATTTTTTAATCGCAGTGGCATTGTTGTAATATCAGTGAACTTTCAAGGAAATTAAAAATTGAATAACTTTCAGTAAGAAACTCAGAAAAATGCAAATAAATACTTTATGGAAAGCTTGAAACATATACTTTGCAATGCACCCACTTTCCATTTGTGTTTCTATGGCAGAAATCAATGTTTTGTGTAAATCAAGAACCTATCATGTTAAGCCTTGAAATGGCTAAATTAAATGTTTTTAATTAGTAAATCTTCACCAAATTTGGTCACGCCACTCACACTGGCATGTTTCATCATATTATGCATGATTTTGGTGTATTTGAACATATTCACATCATTTTGAGCATTATTTCTCTTAATATTTGATTATGGTGCTCAATCATGAGCCAAAATAAGTTTTAACATGAATATTATGTTTAGTGTGTATGTTATGTTACATTATTTAAAGGGTAGAATTTTCCAGAGCATGATTGCCATAGTTAGGGTAAAAGGGAAAAGTGCATTATTTTAAGAAAAGAATAAAAAGAAGTTTATTTGCTTTTGGTGCTCAACCATAAAAATGGTTATGATCATCATGAGAATCTGGTTTAGGAGTATTTTTGTGCTTAATGGTCATTTATAAGTTGATATGATGATATGTGCATAAATTGACATGTAAACTTCTTGCCATGTTTAAGTTTTGTGCCATAGCTACCCCTTCTTTTGCTTGGCATAGAACGACCAATTTATCTATGGCCCATTTTGCCTAGTATATTAGCCCGTCTAGCCCGTTAGGCATGACACGACACGGCCCGACCTGTCAAGTCCAGTAAAGAAATTGAAGCATTTCTTTAGTTTTAATGTGTTAGAATAGTAGACAATAATTGATATTTCATTATTTCATAGAAAAAATATTTTTTATTTATCAAATTTTAGATTTCAATGTAAAATAAAGTCTAAGAAATTTAGTCGTGCTTTATACCAGCCCGGCCTAGCATGGCCCGTTAGGCCTCTGGCCCGGCATGGCCCATTTATTAAAAGGGTTGTGCTGGCCCGTCAAAGAAATGGCCCGGCCCGTTGTTCAGCTATACTGACACAAAACTGAATATGAGCATTTCTTTTGATGTCGTTTGATGGTTCGGTTTTCGTAAATCCTTCACAACTGCATAACACAAATTAGAGTTATTGGGAGGCTAATTAATCAACATACATGGGCATCACCAAGATCGCCAGTACATGAAGAAATGAAGAATCAACAGCGTCCCTTCCACCAGCAAGAACGAAAGCACCGTGCAAGCATTGATCGGCTAGCACCTTGTCAACTTCTTGGGCAGGATTGGTGGTGGAGACGTTGGCCTCCTTGACAGCTGCAATGTCTGATCGGATGACTCAGTCTCCATGCCAAATACTGGGTTGAGGAAGACGAGACTTAGCGGCAGCAAGATGAACACCACGTCCTCTCCCAGATTCGTAGTTACGTGCGAGGGCCACAACGTGCTAGGGACTCGTATAGGAGTCGATCAAGCTCATGGAAGCCATGGGGCGTTGTTGCATGGGAGCTGATGGAACTCAGGTGGGACCTGAGAGGAATGGATTGATCTAGGATCATCTATTAATTAGAGAGGCTGTACACATGGCAAACATCCAGCTCCGGTTCGTAGAGAGGGCGTTCTATGGACGGTCTCCAACAAATTTGCTTCCATGCACTATAACAATCCGTCACTGTAGCCACGCCTTCCAAAACCATGTAGCCACAAGGAAACTGGACCATGGCTACAGTAGGAGATGGGCTACTATGGTTGTGACTATAAAGGCCACTATAACCACAGTTGGTTTAGTGAACCGTGGCAATGGAGGCCTCTATCAATGGCCACGATCCACTTCTTCAACCATGGCTATTGAGGCCACTATAGTCACGGTTAAAGAATTGGATTGTGGCTCAGGCAGTAGATGAAAGGAGAAATTCAAAAACGTCATATTCTTTGCTATTGACCTCACAATGTCAACGATGCTTCCAGCGACAAGTTGGGGAGGAGCCCCTGGAGCATCTGCATCATCTTCCCTACGTGTAGACTACATGAACTCAATTTTTCTGTCTTAACACTGTTGGCACTACAATATCGATGTCCACATGTTCACGCTCCGTGAACTAGTTGTGCCAGCACAGGAGCCTTAGCTCCGGTATCGTAGATCATATATAGCTCCTTGAGCTCCGGGGCTTCGATGGTGATGTGTCCGAAAGGTGGGCCCTCAAATTGGTCATCCGGGCTAACATCCACACCATCCATTTGAAGGAATTTGAGGTGCTACAGGTGGATGTTGATGCAGGGCTGTACGATCTTGCAGTAGAAGAGGTCGAACACCTCGAGCAGCGGGCAGCACTGACCCATGTGAACGACACCTCGATGGTGATGGAGTTGAGATCCAAGGATCACAGGGTCGGGAGGTATGGCCCGGCCCTCCCATGGCGAGCACGGGGATGCGGCGCGCTACGACCACAAGGCTCACCGTGGCGGGGCGGGTCCAGCATCCACACATCATCCTTGGTGGGGAGGCCGCGGTAGGTCTAGACAAAGATCTTGCATGCGTTGGCGAGCTCGATGATCTTAGGTTTTGCATCTTTAGGAGTTGTGTTCTTAGTTTTCTCGTTCTAGTTGTTATCCTATTGGCGTGCTGGTCATTTACTAGCTAGGTGCATAGTTGTGTTTTGTGTTGACTACTAACTTACTTAGGAGTTGTTGTGGTGAACTATTCACTAGTATGAGTATGTTTATTATCTTACACTAGCGTAATGCCCGTGCGTTGCTACGGGTGATAAAAGTTTCACATAACACAAGTAGAAAAAAACATAATCCTAAGTGAGACAAATGACCTAACAAATATATCTTGCAACTATCCAAAGACTTGACATATTTATCATAAATTATGGATGTGACGTTATGCTGGAACTTATAGAATTAGTTCGTATAGGAACAATTGACATGGCACAATGGTATCAATTCTATTGCCCCAAAAATGAAAGGACTATAGTTCATTGACGCTCAAATGATATTTCATAACTCCTTACATTTATAAGGCCAAATGGTACATACAACACAGGTCTATGAAACAAAAGTTCGCATCATCAAGGAAGGCATCATACATATAATTTTACCAAATATAAACAAACTAAAAGGCCTTGCTAACAACCATCCATCCAGGTGTAACTACTATAAACCATCCATCCATCATACCTACATGTCACATAATCCTGAGAGTTGAGCCACATTTATTCATTTTGAATCCAATAACATTTTCATAGCATATAGAGTTTGGTACTTTTCCAACTAAAGAGTTATGTAATCGACAATCACCATGTATTCAAACTACTTTAGTGGTACCCATAGACCTGAAAGCACATAAGTTGTCTTAATAGATTCCCACAAGTTGGTGAGTGCAATGACTATTTTCTTATTTAATCAACTTGCAGTTTCCCATGTTTAAACTTCAGGAATCACAGCCTTGTACAACTGAAGCACACCGTTACGACACTCAGGCCACCATTTAAAGCGTGACATGTATAACAATGCTCCAAAATCACGACACCGGAGAGGACTCAGGAGTAAAGATACAAACTTCAACTAACGGTATTGAAGGCAGCATATTATCGTTGAGATTTATGTGTCATCCTTGACCCTCCATGAGTTGCGGGGTCAACTTTACAATGATGGCCCTGCAGAAAAGAGATTCATATGTAAAAGCAATACATACCAGACTTTTTTTGGTCCAGACCAGACTGTTTGAAAAAGCTGATGTGTAAAAGAACTATTAACAAAGATACAGGCACAAACATCTATGGAAAGTACAGTTCACAAACATCTTTTAGATGAACATAAAAAATTGAAAGTTTAGCTTCTTATATTTACAAAAATGTTGTTATTGTTGACATTACCATGTCGAAGGAAAAAAGATTACATGTAAATAGGAATGAATTATTCCTAAGAACACCGATAAACAAACAGGAGGATAAGAAGAGCTAATAAAACGATCCATATGAATAGACCTTCAGCAATCTACAAAAATAAAAGGGGCAACAACTCAGAAGATTATGAGAGAAGGCATGTTCATATTTCTACTTTCTGCTTATAGCACGAATAACATGCTTGCATTTTACATTGGACCACAAATTCTAATTTAAATATAAACTAAGAGCAATTATTTGAATGAGCATAACTAAAAAAAAACATTTTGAAATACATTGGTCTAGCACCTGAGGGGCAATTATTTGAATGACAGGCTTGCCTTTTACAATGGACCACTAACTCCAAATTTAAACTAACAACATTATCTGAATGAGCATAACTCGTTCTTACCAGGATCAATAGCATTCACCAGCTCAAGTTTAGAGAACATATGCCAAGAAGCCAAATGCAGAGCTTAATGTTGTATCTTCTTCACAACTTGCCTGAACAATGAATCAAAAGAATCTGAAGCAACCAAAAAACTTTATTAGAACTATATATGGTCAAGGCAGATGCTACATAGAAAATGAGGAATACTCATATCAAGATTACATTAGTTGTTAGTGTGCTTTTTTCATGGAAATCAGTACACCCTGCATAGAGTGCCAAGGATTTGTTTCATAGAAAAAAGGAAAGTGCACTTCCTTGCACTTGCAAGCATAATGTGACCTATAATATATATTATTTATAAAAATATAAAAAATAGTGTAATACTGATGTGTTTCTACAAATTAACTTGCCTTAATATGTAACTGGAACCCAAGTTCATTTGAGCCTGTTACTTCTGGTAACTCTGTTGGAAAAGATGAAAAAACGTAGGCTGCCGTTTGGGAATCTCTGAGCAGCCAAAAAGGCCTCTTCCACTGCCCTCTGGAAATCACCAGGTTTGCAGCCATGCTTCAGTCATCAGTTCAGTTCAAATATATATGTAGCAGATATTTAGAAGCATTAATCAGACATACGGTTAATAATTTGTGTTATCACTCACCAATCCATGCAGTCAACAAATGGAAATATCATCCCTTGTCGCATCTACACATACTTTTCCACACACAAGGCCACAACCGCCGTCCACCCTAAAGGAGGCGCGACAAGCCCGATTAGCAATGTGTTCCATGCCCCCAAGATTGCACGAATACAGGACCCATAGATGGATAGGAGCTCACGGATCCATCTGCCACCGAGACTGAAACTCTCAAGAAAACAAGAAAAATCCTAAATCCATATAAATCAAAATCCATAGGTTTTGCAGGAAATCTCACATAACTCATCTGATATGTAGAAACCAAAATAAAGAAAAAAAATCAACTGTGGCATGAGCCTCACCCATTCATACTGCTCATTATTGGATCTCCATGGCAGTTATTCGACCTTGTGTGAGAAGATGACTGGAGTCATCTATTGTTCGGTGCCCCGGGCACCATATAAACCAAAACCCATAGGTTTTGCAGGAAATCTCACATAACCCATCTGTTATATAGAAACCAAAATAAAGAAAAAAAAATCCACCGTGGCATGAGCCTCACCCATTCACACTGCTCATTATTGAATCTCACGGCAGTAATTCGACCTTGTGTGAGAAGATGACGGGACTCATCTGTTGTTCGGTGCCCCGGGCACTAACATTCAAAAGTAGTACTGTAATTGGTGGGAAGTGGAACCTGAGTAAAAAATTATACTGTGTTATAAAAAAATAATTCAAGATTCCTACTATAGTTTTAAGTCGAAACTATAATAGGATAGGATTTTAGAACTAACATTGCTTTCCTGTTATATCCTACTGTAATGCCACGACACATTTCAGACACCCCAAATCAGATAAAATGAATTTGGCACTTATGTAATAAGAGAATCCATCAAAATGGAGATGGGAAAAACATGCAAGTTCAGTAGACCAACTGAAAACTGATAAATCTAGCATTCTTTGTTTGGCTAGATTCATGGAAACTTATGGAACATGAACACAAGCTCTGGTTACATCACACGATTCAAGTGGAACCAGAAAAGAATGGCAAAATGGAACTACTCGATGGCAAAATTCATATTATGTATGCAAATATATTATCAAAGCAAAGAGAAGAATTTCTCAGAACATTGTGTCATTTCAACACATATAATATCGAAGCTGTCATTCTTACTAAATTTTGTTGCATTACCAAGAAAATGAGGTTCCCTCAAATTATCAAAGGGACTCTAACCTGATCTTTTTTTTTTTTTGAAGAGAAGTACTCCATAGTACACATTACCCAATATTCATATCAAATGATAATTTAAGAAAAACGACATGATGACAAGGCTAATTATTTTTTATCTATGGTAACTGAGTAAGCTAGATTGTGGTTACAATATAAAAGAATAATGCAGGAAGCTTAGTCTTTCTGAATTGCTCATTCTCAGCTTTCAGCTTCTCTTCTCCTTTTCTTCACAATCAACTCAAACTGGAGCCTGCGATACTATTCAAGCTCAATCTCTTTCGTCTTTAGTGCAAGTGCAACCTTAGATTCTCATGCTTTCGGTTCAGCAAATTCACATCTGTATTAGACAATGCAGATACTGAGCTGAATATAAAGAAATAAGAAGATACACCCACATTGTTATTTGAGTAACAAGTGACAAATGATGTGATTTCTTCACAACTTGATCGTGGACCTGAAATTCATTAGACTGCAGCCTATTGTGCTTTGCTACAACCTTCCTCATAATTGGCCGTGGCAGCTCCTCTAAAGACTACCCATTGTTGGCTCCTAGAGTCTCCTCTGCACTTACATCTCATATGCACATAATGAAACAAAAACATGAAGACAAAACAAGAAAGGGAAAACTATATTCCTGCTCTAGAGTACAAAAATATAGCAGGAAAAATTAGAAAAATGTTTCTTCCTAGTTACTATATTGTCTCCATTCATCAACCAACATGAATGGAAGAAAAGCGCTAAGGTACCACAAATAAATACTGAAAGCATAAGGTTTCTACTACTCAAGTGTACTACTACCGAAGTATAGGACTTCTACTCAATGTGTGAAACAATCCGGCTCAATAAATCAGACAAAGAAATTCTGAGTTTCACCAAAAAAAATCCTACTCGAAGTGCACAAAAGAAAACAGGGTTTCAGTATTAAGCACAAAAGAAATTTGAGAAAAAAACAATGGATAATAATGTATACAACTGAAAACTGATAAATCTAGCATTCTTTGTTTGGCTAGATTCATGGAAACTTATGGAACATGAACACAAGCTCTGGTTACATCACAGGATTCAAGTGGAACCAGAAAAGAATGGCAAAATGGAACTACTCGATGGCTTGTTCAATTGAATGGGGCATTCTCCTCTATATTCAAGAAGAAGAAGAACTGAATCTAGCACGAAAATTGAAAATGGATCCACAAGAAGACGTTACCAGGGCAACGACAGGGAAAGCAGGAATACGGAATAAGCCATCGCCATGGCCGCATGCTCACTGTCGTCTCCGCCCTCTTGATCTGCACCGCTTCTCGCCTTGCACCTCGAACAGCTCCTCCTTACCACCTCCTACTCCCTTCCTCAAGAGGGCGCTGCCGCCATCTCGATCTGCCGGAGGAGGAGGGGGCAGCACACGTGACAGAGGTGGAGGAGGAGGGTGCAACGCATGTGACGGAGGCATCCATTTACTTCTACAAAGGGAGGAGGGCGAGCAGGGTGCGGCAGGCGTGAGGTGTTGGTGGATGGGAGGCGTGCCGAAGGGGAGAACTCGATCTGCATCTTGACCTCGACCGCGACCCAATCGAGCCGCTGCGACGACGGCGTCCCTAGCTTCAGGAGGTCTGGTCATGGTGGCGCAGGGAGGGCGGAGGCATGTGCTGCGGACAGGTGCAGCGGGATGGAATCGGGAAGGGTGGACGCAGAGGCAGTGGCGGCGACGGCCGAGGAAACCTAGGACCATCGCATTGGCCCGGGCGAATGGGCGTGAGGCCGTACCAGTGGGCCCCACCTATCAGCGTTGCTCCGGAGTGAGGGGTGATGGAATAAGGACGACCGATTAAGCAACCACTGGCGACGGATTAAGCCTAGAGGGGCAGACGACTTCCTCTTAGATTATGGATAGGTATAGATATAGATATAGATATAGATATAGATAAGTTTCTTACCTCTTGCTGGTGTGACTTATCAATAGAATTGTTATAGTAATAATTTTTAGTCACCAATCTCTCGGTTTGTTAGTGAATCATAGTCATAATTATTAGTCACCAATCTCTCAGTTTGTTAGTGAATCATAGTCATAATTTTTAGTAAAAAAAAACTGATTCACCATCCTCTAGTGTCGCACGATCCCTATAGAAGGTGATATCCCGATCAATAGCGAGACGCTTACGGTGACTGTGTGAATTTTGATATCGCCAACTTGCTCAGTCTTTTAGAGGTATTCATTAGGGTAAGGTACACTTGCATGTATTTATATGGATGAGTGCTTGGATGTGTATCTCAGTGTATATGTCCATAGTGAGTTTCTTTTAAAAAATGATATGGTTATATAGAAATAGTATTCTTGCAAGATATATATAAATAATAATAATAGTATGCAGTCAATAAATCTTATGATAATATGTTGCATAATGCTTATGAAATTTTTTTCATAACGAAGAATGAAATATACACAAGGCTTCTTCTCATTGTTGGCGTTTGCCACTTCGACCTGTGGTTACTTTTGTCGCAACATGGAGGATAAAACTTTCCTCTTTTTATGGGGTCCACACAATTACTATATGTATTGCAAGAATAAAGGTATTCGAAATAAAAACAATTCATATTGCAAGTGAGGGTCCCGATGCACGAGGCTTAGCATCTTGTATCCAGGACGTTGCACGCTGCATAGCCCATGCAGTCCGTGGCTAATTTCACATTCTGCCATAATCTGTTGGCGTCACGAGGCTCGTAGTTAGGTGGTGGTGTTGAATTGAATTGCTCCTTGTTTTGGTGCAAAAGTTTTCTGCTTCAGCTCTCTCAATTTTTTGTGTCTATCTGTTAAGGATCGGAAAAGCATATTCTATTATTATCCTATAATCGGCCGTTTCGGTATTCTTGTCGTTTCTGCGGCGGTTTTGGAATTCATGTCGTTTCTGCTGGCCAAAATTCAATTATTTTGTCAATATTTATTTACCGTATTGTAAAATTGGAAGAATGTGCATTCACACGAGTTAATGGACTAGCTACTAGTAATTTTCAACAGTATGGAAAGAGAAGCCCACTATTTTATACAAAATAAAACAATATAA
Organism: Chloris gayana; assembly: GCA_031894775.1. Lineage (NCBI taxonomy): Eukaryota > Viridiplantae > Streptophyta > Magnoliopsida > Poales > Poaceae > Chloris > Chloris gayana. The sequence continues at coordinate 57,044 of JAUNZO010004717.1, forward strand.
AGAGAAATAAATTGATGTAAAAATTTCCTATACCAGTAAGAAAACAAGGGGATTGGATGCGGAAGATCGACTACTCGAGTAAAAGAATTGTCACAACTTTAGAAAGATTGGTCAACGCATATAGCATGATCGTATGATACTTAGTATGAGTCAACAACTTGTTCTTCCCAGCAAGTGAAGTTCCGAGCTGCCCTTGGAAAAGGCTAAGGTTCGATTCACCTTCACCAGCATTGTAATGTGGGATAGGGTTATGCGTTGACCTGAACTTTATCGTGTGCCCTCTAGGTGGCACACGGCAAAGTGCGTTAACCTAAACTTTGTCGTGTGCCTTCCTGGTGGCACAAGGCAAAGATATGGGGACCTGGCTGAAAATGGTCAAGTCCCCGGATCCGGATCGAGATAAGTGGATCAAGTTTGTCGTGTGCCACGTGAGAAACACACGATAAACATATGGCACATGACATATACCTTTTTTGTCATGTGCCACGTGGGAGGCACACGACAAGGAGTGAACCCTAGCTCTTTGTTGCGTGCACCCCTAAGCGGCGAAGATTTATGATCATGTTTTTAAAAAATAATAATATATTCATTGGAAATTCAACAAATAATCAAATTTCAACTACATACTATTCAAATGCACTATTAGCTCTAGAAAATTGGTTGAAGTCAAAAGATGAGCCGACCATTATTTTTATTCAATATATGAATGCTTATTATTAAATACTATGAATCTTCTACGTAAATTTCCGATTTGTGAGTAACATACGTGACAACTTGTTCGAAACATTTTATACTTTTGACCACAGCCTCTATGTAGGATGAAATGATGTCTGGACAATTCTCATGATTTCAGACTCTGTTTGTAGCTGGGTGGTGGTGTTGAATTGAATTGCTCCTTGTTTGGCCGCAAAAGGTTTCTGCTTCACCTCTCTTAATTTTCCGTGTCTATCTGCCAAGGATCGGAAGAGCATATTCTATTATTATCCTATAATCGGCAGTTTCGATATTCTTGTCGTTTGTGCGACAATCTGTTGGTGCCACGAGGCTCGTAGTTGGGTGGTGGTGTTGAATTGAATTGCTCCTTGTTTGGACGCAAAAGTTTTCTCTCTCAATGTTCCGTGTCTATCTACCGAGGATCGGAAAAGCATATTCTATTATTATCCTATAATCGGCTGTTTCGGTATTCTTGTCGTTTCTGCGGCAGTTTCGGAATTCATGTCGTTTCTGCTGGCGAAAATTCAATTCTTTTGTCGGTATTTATTTATGGTATCGTAAAATTGGTAGAATGTGGATTGACACGAGTTGATGGACTAGGTACCGGTAATTTTCAACAGTATGGAGAGAGAAGCCCACTGTTTTATACTAAATAAAACAATATAGAGAAATAAAAACAGTTGGCGTGCACACAGATTGCAAGTGAGGCCTCTACTATATAAGGAAGCAATTGGTGGCCAAGAGGATGGTGTGTTTTCCTCTCAAAATCAAAGCACTTGTCGAGAAATCCACATTCATCTCGAGAGAGAGAGAGAGAGAGAGAGAGAGAGAGAGATGGAGGCACCGTGGATCGCCCCCAAGGACGGCACGGACCACTTCGAGCGTGCTGCCGATGGAGCTCCGCGTGCACATCGTGTCCCTGCTGCTCGATTTTCGACAGGTCGTCCGGATGTCGAGGCTCTCCACGGCGTGGCGCGACATCCACCTTTACACGCCCATCGTCGAGTTCTCTACCGGCGCCGCCGTCGAGGTCGAGCTCGGCGGCCTCGAGTCTGCGCTCCTCCGTCGTGCGCGAGTGAGGCCCACGTCTTCCAAAGTCAACATCCTCAAGCTGTCATATAGAGCCGACGACAACGGGCCCCGCTTGAGGGCCCACGTCAACCGCATCGTCGCACTCGCCGATGCTCGTGACATCGAGATCACCATCGACAACGAAGGAAATTTCCGGCCGATGCGGGCGTGGACGCTCCACGTGCCGCCGTCGGCGGAACAACCGGAGGTCAACTCGATCCTTGCCCTCACCATCTCCGGGCCGGGCACCGCAACTCTCAAAGACCTCTGTCTCCGGAACGTGGCGCTCCACGAGTGGCCATGCTCGCCGTGCCTCCGCAACCTGGAGCTACGGCGAGTCAATCTCGATGCGCCCTTCTCGCCATGCCCGGCGTTCCCGCTGCTCGTGGATCTCCATATATGGGAAACCTCGATCCAACAGGAGCGCATCGACATCTGCTTTCCCCGCCTCAAGCACCTCAACTTGTTCGACATTGACGTCAGCTCACGAGACGGCTTCGAGGAACCGTTCGGTCATGTCACCATCGACGCCCCTCGGTGGAGACTACGAATGTGGACCTTGAGACCAAGTGCACCGTAACCTGCGAGTTCAAGTCGTTCACTCTGCGTGCGCCCGAGGCTACGCTGCCTCAATTGGAACAATCAGTCCGCGGAGCGCACGGTGATCGACGTTGGCCGGCCACCGTCCAACGTTATCGAAGGAAGAATTGTGTTCAAGTGGTTCTTGGATGACGATTGGGAGAAGACAGTATGCGAGGCCCAAATGATGCGAATGCTCGGAGGGTTCCTACCGGAGCTGTCGCCGGAGCTCTTCGCCGACACTTGTCAGGTCGGAGATATACCCATTTCTTTCGCTACAAATTTTTGCTAGTTCAATATTTTTCTAACCTCGGGCCTTTTTTTGCTTTTGAGTGCAGGCCTTACCGATGCTCGACAAGTATGATACCGTAGACAGTGAGGCCGGCGAAGGCGTAGCCAGCTGGGAGAAGCTAACATGTGATCTTTACACCCTCATGTCAACGCAACAAGTTTGATGCATTCTTTAGTTCGAAGTCGAAGCCTTGCATGCGCCTTTAGTTTCAAATTTGCTACCTCAACTTTGAATGTCAGCTTGACTCTCGCCTGCAATTCTGCAGTTGGATTAGTCATTTAGGCGTTGATGAGTCACTCCAGTTTGAGTCTACCATGATAATGCTTTTTACTATATGAAATATCTTGGGGTGGAACTGTTTGCTTAGTCCTCGTCCACAAAAAGAACTTTAGAGGAAGCCCCTCCCCTTGTTTCTGATTACTTCACTCTCTTATCTGCTTTTTCTTCAATATAACGGCATGAAGCATAGACACAATACACTAGAAATATCCAAAATTTACAATTGATCAGTCCAACCCTTTAATGCGACCAATACAATACAAAGCTATATATGATCCGAGGGTGAAACGAAAATAAATTAACCTTCATGTAGGTCTGATAAGAGATATTAGAAGAAGCGAATTAGGCATAAACAATTATCCAAATTACCTCAGAGAACAAATCATTTATTTTATATGTTATTAATATAAATTATAGATATATTACATATAGGGCGTGGTTTCCATGTATGAAAATTTTTGCAACTTGAGTTGTTTCTCATTGTTTAAGAAGCAAAGAAATTCAGAATTCAGCACTGCTGCTGTGTAGTTAAAAGAAAACATACTTAATGTGACAGTAAAAATTACCAAAACTTAGACAAAAGGCTAGAGAAATTTACAAGCTTTCCAACGCATCCTAAAACACATAAAAAGCTTAAGCGGATCAAAAGTTACGGCGATTTCTGGCTCTACCGGATTCTGCCGGAAATTCTGGCAACTACCATGGCAACTCTAGTTGCTCTCTATTTTTGCGATTTTGACCATCTTAACGAATTTTCTTTACCAACGTGATACTAGAGGAGTTGTGGGGCATAACATGAGCTTTCTAGAATGGGGGTAGATCATTCAATTTAGATAAGTAACGCAAAAGTTATAGCGATTTTGGTAAAACACCCGAAATCTGCCAAATCTGGCAACTCGGGCAAAAACGGCAACTTTGGCAACTTTTGCCAGGCCTCGGGTAAATTGAATTTGGCCTATTTAACGTCCCTTTCAAGCCTGGGCGTGATAACAGGGTTGTAGCACATATCATGAGCTTTTCAGACTGGGGTCAACCACTCCATTTGGATTAGTGACCCAAAAGTTATGATTGTTTTTGTAAAACTGGCAATCGGGTGGGGTTTTGGCTGCCGACAGGGGTATCTTCTGCCCGATTTCACGTTTTCTTGCGCTTTGTCGATTCGGGGACCTTGTGAGTTGATTAGGATCAATAAATTGATGTTTTCTGAACATGTGTGATATGCAAATGCTATGAATGGCATGAATGATGACATGAGATGTTGTTTGGCCTACGTCCTTTCAAAATTAAAAAGGGTGTGACCAGTATATAACCGACCACTCGTTTTTGCGGCAACACACACAGGATCTCCACACGAAAACAACATGATCTATGGTTCGCTATTAGCATACCTCTAGAAGCTCATTTCAGAAACATTACATCAAATTCAAAAGAAACTACAAAAAGAATCACATGTCTACTATATTTCACATAGTAACGGTTCATTGAAAGAACCGCCCCGTGGATTGCCACGAGCCAACATTGTCCCGAATTATTACTTCTGCGGACACGGAGCGCTAATTTAAATGGCAAACATACCTGAGCTGAGCCGTAGATGCGAAATTTAAACAGGCATAACGCAGGGTTACTTTTGCCACTGCTACTTCTATTATAGACCTTAATTGGGCTTTCTAGGTCGTTCCTCACCAGAAAATGTGTTTGCAATTTTTAGGAACGATCATTAACGTACGGCATATCCCGACACGGCTCGATACCAACCGTGACACCCCTACCTTGCAAAGCAAGAGGGATTGTCGCATAGGACCATATCGGGAGACATTCGACGAAGCGAACGTTCATTGCACATACATGAACGATACATCCATAATTTATATAACATATTTAATTGCATAGGTAGCAAGTTTTACATATCAAATGTAAGTTATTACAAACCCTAAGTTCGAAATTCAGATTACACATACTTATGTTCGAGTTTACATTACAATAATATACAACAATAATATACATATTTAATATACTTGACGATAAATATATAACTATTAAGTGAGGAGGGGAGTGGGAGTTAGGGTTTGGTTGATTTATATAGGAGAGTGAGCCTGTGGCGCGCTTCGCCACTATAGTCACGGTTGACTTCTTCAACCGTGGCTATTATGGCCTCAATAGCCACGGTTGAAGAAGTGGACCGTGGCTATTGTTAAAGTCCTCAATAGCCACGGTTCACTTCTTCAACCGGGCTATAAAAGGCACTATAGCCACGGTTGGTTTCTTCTCCTACTATAGCCACGGCCTATTTTGCTTGCCGTGGCTATTGGGTTTTGAGAGGCGTGGCTATAGTACCATTTTCTTATAGTGAAACCATTAGGATGTCCTATAATACCACTGTCATATCCAACGTGGATGCAATTGCTTACTTTAATGGGGAATAGTGGCCGTTCTATAGTGCTCTCGGGACCATCAATCCTTGCGTGAGACCATCACAAAACCACAATTTCTATTACTTTGCACCAATTTGGGATAGAAGTTAAGCAAGACAAAGTTTAATATCTACCTGAGTTAAAATATATCAGGGGACGTTAAAGCTGAGGTATGTGCAACCTGAACATTATAACAGATAACAGAATCATTAACCGATAAGTATCTGGGAGTCCCGGCCCTAGTAGAGGAAGACAGAAGTAATTGTTTCCTCCATATCTCGTGGGCAGAGTACATTTAAGAATAAATGGCTGGAAGGAGAAGATGTTAAGTATGGGTAGCAAGGAGGTTTTGGTTAAATTCATTGCTCAAGTTGTGCGAAATATATCATGATGGTATTAAAAAAATCTGGAAATAAACATTTGCAAGGTAATCTGTGGTTCTATCACGTGTTCCTAGCGGGGAGAGGACCATATTCAAAATACAATGGTTTGTCGTTTGGTCAACAAATCGGGTGTAACCATCTCTTTGGTCAAACAGATCGCATGCAGGTCGTGGATACTATGATGGACGGGGTATTCTCAACTACAATAGGACGATGGATGGGGCTTATAACTTTGTCATTGCTGTGATTCTTATAAATACTATCACAAAACATAAGTTAAGTATGCTTTCTTTTAACTACACAGCAGCAGTGCTGAATTTTGAATTTCTTTGCTTCTTAAACAATGATAAACAACTCAAGTTGCAAAAATTTTCATACATGGAAACCACGCCCTATATGTAATATATCTATAATTTATATTAATAACATATAAAATAAATGATTTGTTCTCTGATGTAATTTGGATAATTGTTTATGCCTAATTCGCTTCTTCTAATATCTCTTATCGGACATAAATGAAGGTTAATTTATTTTCGTTTCACCCTCGGATCATATATTGCTTTGTATTGTATTGGTCGCATTAAAGGGTTGGACTGATCAATTGTAAATTTTGGATATTTCTAGTGTATTGTGGCTATGCTTGTATGAAGCACTTTTCATGGCATATAGTTTACTACTTCATGGCATATAGTTTATTGAAGAAAAAGCAGATAAGAGAGTGAAGTAATCAGAAACAAGGGGAGGGGCTTCCTCTAAAGTTCTTTTTATGGACGAGGACTAAGCAAACAGTTCCACCCCAAGATATTTCATATAGTAAAAAGCATTATCATGGTAGACTCAAACTGGAGTGACTCATCAACGCCTAACTGACAAATCCAACTGCAGAATTGCAGGCTGAGAGTCAAGCTGACATTCAAAGTTGAGGTAGCAAATTTGAAACTAAAGGCGCATGCAAGGCTTCGACTTCGAACTAAAGAATGCATCAAACTTGTTGCGTTGACATGAGGGTGTAAAGATCACATGTTAGCTTCTCCCAGCTGGCTACGCCTTCGCCGGCCTCACTGTCCACGGTATCGTACTTGTCGAGCATCAGGTAAGGCCTGCACTCAAAAGCAAAAAAAGGCCAGAGGTTAGAAAAATATTGAACTAGCAAAAATTTGTAGCGAAAGAAATGGGTATATCTCTGACCCGACAGGTGTCGACGAAGAGCTCCGGCGACAGCTCCGATAGGAACCCTCCGAGCATTCGCATCATTTGGGCCTCGCATACCGTCTTCTCCCAATCGTCATCCAAGAACCACTTGAACACAATTCTTCCTTCGATAACGTTGGACGGTGGCCGGCCAACGTCGATCACCGTGCGCTCCGCGGACTGATTGTTCCAATTGAGGCAGCGTAGCCTAGGCGCACGCAGAGTGAACGACTTGAACTCACAGGTTACAGTGCACTCGGTCTCAAGGTCCACATTCGAGTCTCCAGCTGAGGGGCGTCGATGGTGACATGACCGAACGGTTCCTCGAAGCCGTCTCGTGAGCTGACGTCAATGTCGAACAAGTTGAGGTGCTTGAGGCGGGGAAAGCAGATGTCGATGCGCTCCGTTGGATCGAGGTTTCCCATATATGGAGATCCACGAGCAGCGGGAACGCCGGGCATGGCGAGAAGGGCGCATCAAGATTGACTCGCCGTAGCTCCAGGTTGCGGAGGCACGGCAGGCATGGCCACTCGTGGAGCGCCACGTTCCAGAGACAGAGGTCTTTGAGAGTTGCGGTGCCCGGCCCGGAGATGGTGAGGTCAAGGATCGAGTTGACCTCCGGTTGTTCCGCCGACGGCGGCACGTGGAGCGTCCACGCCCGCATCGGCCAGAAATTTCCTTCGTTGTCGATGGTGATCTCGATGTCACGAGCATCGGCGAGTGCGACGATGCGGTTGACGTGGGCCCTCAAGCGGGGCCCGTTGTCGTCAGCTCCGTATGACAGCTTGAGGATGTTGACTTTGGAAGACGTGGGCCTCGCCTGCGCACGACGGAGGAGCGCAGACTCGAGGCCGCCGAGCTCGACCTCGACGGCCGCGCCGGCAGAGAACTCGACGATGGGCGTGTAAAGGTGGATGTCGCGCCACGCCGTGGAGAGCCTCGACATCCGGACGACCTGTCGAAAATCGAGCAGCGGGGACACGATGTGCACGCGGAGCTCCATCGGCAGCACGCCGAAGTGGTCCGTGCCGTCCTTGGGGGCGATCCACGGTGCCTCCATCTCTCTCTCTCTCTCTCTCTCTCTCTCTCTCTCCGAGATGAATGTGGATTTCTGACAAGTGCTTTGATTTTGAGAGGAAAACACACCATCCTCTTGGCCACCAATTGCTTCCTTATATAGTAGAGGCCCCACTTGCAATCTGTGTGCACGCCAACTGTTTTTATTTCTCTATATTGTTTTATTTAGTATAAAACAGTGGGCTTCTCTCTCCATACTCGTTGAAAATTACCGGTACCTAGTCCATCAACTCGTGTCAATCCACATTCTACCAATTTTACGATACCATAAATAAATACCGACAAAAGAATTGAATTTTCGCCAGCAGAAACGACATGAATTCCGAAACTGCCGCAGAAACGACAAGAATACCGAAACAGCCGATTATAGGATAATAATAGAATATGCTTTTCCGATCCTCGGTAGATAGACACGGAAAATTGAGAGAGAAAACTTTTGCGTCCAAACAAGGAGCAATTCAATTCAACACCACCACCCAACTACGAGCCTCGTGGCGCCAACAGATTATCGCACAAACGACAAGAATACCGAAACGGCCGATTATAGGATAATAATAGAATATGCTTTTCCGATCCTTGGCAGATAGACACAGAAAATTGAGAGAGGTGAAGCAGAAACCTTTACGGCCAAACAAGGAGCAATTCAATTCGACACCACCACCCAACTACGAGCCTCGTGGCACCAACGGATTGTCACAGAAAGTGAAATTAGCCATGGACCGACGTGTTGTGCAACGTGCAACGTCCTGGATGCAAGATGCTAAGGCTCGTGCATCGGGGCCGCATTTGCAATATGAATTGCAATGCCTTCCTGGTGGCACACGACAAAGTTTAGGTTAACGCACTTTGCCGTGTGCCACCTGGAAGGCACATGACAAAGTTTAGGTCAACGCATAACCCTATCCCTCGTTACAATGCTGGTGAAGGTGAATCGAACCTTAGTCTTTTCCATGGGCAGCTTGGAACTTCACTTGCTGGGAAGAAGAAGTTATTGAGTCATACTCGAGTATCACACTATCATGCTATATGTGTTGACCAATCTTTCTAAAGTTGTGACAATTCTTTTACTCGAGTAGTCACTCTTCCGCATCCAATCCCCTTGTTTCTTACTGGTACAGGAAATTTTTACATCAATTTATTTCTCTTTATTTTGTTTTATTTCATATAAAACAATGGGCTTCTCTTTCCATATTGTTGAAAATTACTTGTATAGCTAGTCCATCAGGTCGTGTGAATGCACATTCTACCAATTTTACGATACCATAAATAAATACCAACAAAAGAATTGAATTTTCGCTAGCAGAAACGACATGAATTCCGAAACTGTCGCACAAACGACAAGAATACCGAAACGGCCGATTATAGGATAATAATAGAATATGCTTTTCCGATCCTCGGTAGATAGACACGGAAAATTGAGAGAGAAAACTTTTGCGGCCAAACAAGAAGCAATTCAATTCCACACCACCACCCAACTACGAGCCTCGTGGCGCCAACAGATTGTCACAAAAGTGAAATTAGCCACGGACCGCACGTGTTGTGCAACGTGCAACGTCCTGGATGCAATATGCTAAGGCTCGTGCATCGGGCCGCATTTGCAATATGAATTGCAATGCATATAGTAAATGTGTGGACCCCATGAAAAAAGGAGCAATTCAATTCAACACCACCACCCACCTACAAACAGAGTCCGAAAATCATGAGAATTGTCCGGACATCATCTCATCCTACATGGTGGCTGTGGTAAAAAGTATAAAATGTTTCGAACAAGTTGTCGCGTATGTTACTCACAAGACGGAGAATTTTTTTACGTAGAAGATTCAGAGTATTGAATAATAAGCGTCCATATATTGAATGAAAATAATGGTCGGCTCATCTTTTGACTTCAACCAATTTTCTATAGCTAATAGTGCATTTGAATAGTATGTAGTCGAAATTTGGTTATTTTTTGAATTTCGAATGAATTCATTATTATTTTTTAGAAAATATGATCATAAATCTTCCCTGTGTGCCTTAGGGGGTGCACACAACAAAGAGCTAGGGTTCACTCTTTGTCGTGTGGCTCCCACATGACACACAGCAAAGAAGATATATGTCGTGTGCCATATGTTTACCGTGTGTCTTCCACGTGGCACATGACAAAATTGATCCACTTATCTCGATCTGGATCCGGGGACTTGACTATTTTCAGCCAAGTCCTCATATCTTTGCATGTGCCACCAGGAAGGCACACGGCAAAGTTTAGGTTAACGCACTTTGTCGTGTGCCGTCTGGAAGGCACACGACAAAGTTTAGGTCAACGCATAACCCTTTCCCTCGTTACAATGCTGGTGAAGGTGAATCGAACCTTAGCCATTTCCAAGGGCAACTCGGAACTTCACTTGCTGGGAAGAAGAAGTTGTTGACTCATACTTAGTATCACACGATCATGCTATATGTGTTGACCAATCTTTTTGAAGTTGTGTCATATATACGATAAGTTCTTAACGATTCTTTTACTTGAGTAGTCACTCTTCTGCATGCAATCCCCTTGTTTTCTTACTGGTACAGGAAATTTTTACATCAATTCTGGCATCGAAAAAGGGACCCTACCCCGCACGAACTTGACACCCTACTCAAACAAGGTGCGGGGAATCAAATGCCCGATTTCATTTCTTGGTTCAGACATAAGGTAATGTTCAATTTGTCTCGTACTTAGTTTGTCACTACAAGTAGTCCATAATTAATTAATTGTCGTCCTGTCACTTGCAGGCACAAATTAATATGTCCATGAGTGCTGAGTTGAGGCTAGTTGTTTGTGGCTTTAACTATAGAGTCATGAGCTATAAAGGTTATGACGTTAATGGATATCACTTTCACACAAGATGGTACGAGGAGACTCGTCCGGGACGACGAACCACAAAGACCAAAGTTTTTACTCCAGGCCAAGATGGGCTAGAGTATTATGGAATACTTGAAGAGATATACCAATTCACGTTTCATGGTTCCAAACCTCTTTCTCATGTCGTTTTCAAATCTCATTGGTTTGACCCGCAAGTAGTGAGACGGAATCCTGGCGTTGGGATGGTTGAAATTCAACAATCCTCCGTCTTACCCGGAGATGATGTCTATATGTAGCTCAACAGGCCACACAAGTTTATTATGTCTCCTACCCGTGCCGGAAAAACGGTCTCAAAGGTTGGGATGTTGTCCATCAACTCGTGTGAATGCACATTATACCAATTTTATGATAGGATAAATAAATACGGACAAAAGAATTGAATTTTGACCAGCAGAAACGACATGAATTCCAAAACCTCCGCAGAAACGACAAGAATACCAAAACGGCTAAGTATAGGATAATAATAGAATATGCTTTTCCGATCCTTAGTAGATAGACACGAAAAATTGAGAGCGCTAAAGCAGAAAACTTTTGCGGCTAAACAAGGAGCAATTCAATTCAACACCACCGTCCAACTACGAGCCTCGTGGTGCCAACAGATTGTCGCAGAAAGTGAAATTAGCCACGAACCGCATGGGCTATGCAACGTGCAACGTCCTTGGATGCAAGATGCTAAGGCTCGTGCATCGGGGCCCATATTTGCAATATGAATTGGTTTTATTTTGAATACCTTTGTTCTTGCAATGTATATAGTAAATGTGTGGACCCCATAAAAGAGGAAAGTTTTATCCTCCATGTAGCGGAAAAAAAGATAACCACAGGCCGAAGTGGCAAACACCAACAAAGCGAAGGAGCCTTGCGTATACTTCTTTCTGTGTTATGAAAAACAAATTCCTAAGCATTATGCAACATATTATCGTAAAGATCTACTGACTGCATATTATTACTTATATATATCTTGCAAAAAAGTTATTTCTATACCTGCTTAGCATATACACATACATGAATACCTTACCATAATGAGTACCTCTGAGAGACGGAGCAAGTTGGTGATATTGAAATTCAGAAAGTCACCATAAGCGTCTCGCTATTGATCGGGATATGGCCTTCTGTAAGGATCGTGCGGCACCTATAGGACGGTAAATCAGTTACTTAATAATTATGAGTATTGATTCACTAACAAACCAAGAGAGTGGTGACTAATAATTATGACTAGAGTTCAATAAGAACACGCAATTAATTACTACAACAATTCTATTGATAAGTCACACCAGCAAGAGGTAAGAAACTTATGTAAGATAACAACATACTCATACCAGTGAATAGTTAGCCACAACAACTCCTAAGTAAGTTAGTAGTCAACACAACAAACAACTATGCACCTAGCTAGTAAATGACCTATGCATGCAACCCAATAGGATAACAACTAGAACAAGGAAAATAAGAACACAACTCCTAAAGATGCAAACCTAAGATCAAACCATCAAGCACTCTATCATAAGCATGTGAAATGTGACATGACCTACGCACATAAGCTATGATTTTTTTTTATATGCATATCTTTGTATAGCCGTTGTACGAAAATATAAACATTACTAGATATTAACTAAATTTGTTGCATCTCTAATAAATATAAAAAATATGTGTCAAAATTTATCAAAGAAGCTATCCAGAAGCATTGTCATCAAAGCTTATATTTTTTTATAGAGGGACTATTAAGCTAAGACGTAACTCTAGAGACATAGTTTGTGATAATTAATACACTTGAAAATATATTGTATTTTGCTTTTACATATTGTAATGCGCGTGGTAAGGCTGAGAAAATTATAATATCGATCCTGAAATTTGAAATGATTCGAAGTGCTCAAACTTTTGTTATGAGAAAAGTCTGAAGATTACTAGTAGCAAGTCCATCAACTCGTGTGAATGCACATTCTACCAATTTTACAATACGATAAATAAATATTGACAAAAGCATTGAATTTCGACCAGAAGAAACGACATGAATTCCAAAACCACCGCAGAAACGACAAGAATACAGAAACAGCCGATTATAGGATAATAATAGAATATTCTTTTCCAATCCTCAGCAAATAGACACGAAAAATTGAGAGAGCTGAAGCAGTAAACTTTTGCGGCCAGACAAGGAGCAATTCAATTCAACACCACCACCCAACTACGAGCCTCGTGGCGCTAACAGATTGTCGCAGAAAGTGAAATTAGCCACGGACCGCAGGGCTATGCGACGTGCAACGTCCCGGATGCAAGATGCTAAGGCTCGTGCATCGGGGCCCGTATTTGCAATATGAATTGTTTTTTATTTCGAATACCTTTATTCTTGCAATGCATATAGTAAATGTGTGGACTCCATAAAAAGAGGAAAGTTTTATCCTCCATGTTGCGGAAAAAAAGATGACCACGGGCCGAAGTGACAAACACCAACAAACCGAAGGAGCCTTTGTGTATACTTCTTTCTGCGTTACGAAAAAATTTTCTAAGTATTATGCAATAAATTGTCGTAAAGATTTGCTGACTGCGTATTATTATTATCATTTATATATATCTTGCAAAAAAAAATTATTTCTATACAACCATGTCAATTTTTTTGAAAGAAACTCACTATAGACATATACACTTAGATACACATCCAAGCACTCATTCATATTAACGTGAGAGTAAATACACCTGGGAGTAGAATGGAATATATAATATATATATATATATAGATATATATATATAGATATATATATATATATAACTATATATGAAGCATTTTTTCTACTCCCGGGGGTGTAATTACTTCCATGTGTGTATCTTACAAATTAGAGAGTATCTTTTTATACTTGTAGTTTCTAAATAAAGTATGTACATATGCTTGAATTTTAAAAGTGGTATGTATACATACTTCTTTTTATTGGAGGTTAAATCAAGTACATGTACATACTCCTTTATATATGTAGGAAATACAATATATAACAAGGTGCATAAATATAATATTTTTACATAATTTTTTTCATGGTTATCATTTTGAAATATCTTTTTTTATGTATGTGTACATACTCAAAATGATAAATGGGTATGTACACATACCCAAGGTGGTTTTTTTAACAGGGGATATCGAAATTCACAAAGTCACCGTAAGCGTCTCGCTATTGATCGGGATATCACCTTCTGTAAGGATGGTGCGGCACTAGAGGACGGTGAATCAGTTACTTAATAATTATGACTATGATTCACCAACAAACCGAGAGATTGGTGACTAATAATTATTACTATAACAATTCTATTGATAAGTCCCACCAGCAAGAGGTAAGAAACTTATGTAAGATAAAAAAACATACTCATACCAGTGAATAGTTCACCACAACAACTCCTAAGTAAGTTAGTAGTCAACACCACAAACAACTATGCACCGAGCTAGTAAATGACCTATGCATACAACCTAACAGGATAACAACTAGAACGAGAAAAAATATAAACATTACTAGATATTAACTAAATTTGTTGCATCTCTAATAAATATAAACAACATGTGTCAAGATTCATCAAAGAAGCTATCCAGAAGCATTGTCATGAAAGCTTATATTTTTTTATGGAGGGACTATTATGCTAAGACATAACTCTATAGACATACCTTGTATTAATTAATACAGTTGAAAATATATTGTATTTTTCTTTTACACATTGTAATGCGTGTGGTAAGGCTGAGAAAAATATAATCGATCCTGAAATGTGAACTGACTAGAAGAGCTCAAACTTTTATTAGGAGAAACGTCTAAAATTTTGGCGGGAACAGTTGCACGGCCTCCTCTTCTTTGTGACATGGGATGTCACGAAAAGGGTGATTAAGATAATGGCATATGTTTTACCTAATTAGTTTGATGCTAAGTTAATTTCTCAATTAAAAATCTAAGAAAAGAAGAAATCAAATATTTAAATTGAGCCAAATCCCTAGCTTTAACAAACATAAAAAATTATAACAGTAGTGTCCCAAAATTTTTGTACAATATTGTTTCTCATATCAAGAAAGGTATTCAGGGTATTTTTACCAATTTTTTAGTGAATTATTTAATTCCTTAAAAATTCGATTTAATTCCAGAAACAGTGTTGAGTCTAGAATTTTTCAAAAATTCTAGAAGCAAAATCACAACTTTGACCCCAAATAAACGTTGTAGAGAAAATCATTCTGGACACCCATGATGTTTGGAATAAAGTTCTGCGCAGCTTAATTATGGATTCTAATTAGATTTCAGAAGCAGCAGAAAGTCAACCAAAATCCAAAACCAATCTCGATCCGGTTATTTGCATGCTGGACATGGCGCCATTGCCCGCCGGTCCGTTATCAGCACGCGCGTCCCGCCCCGTGCCATTGCCCCTCTCCTCCAGACACCTCCCCAACCACAGTGTACCCGCCGGCCAACAGGAGACGATCGGAATTCACTCCTCCCCATCCTCTCACACGACCGACCCTTCCTGCTCGCTTAGAAAATGGCACGCTGGCCAACATCAGCCTCCCACGCCACTCAAACCTTGCAAAGGGTCACGCCTCCTCCCTCTCAAACTCCCCAAGCAGAAGCCCCCACTCCTTTCCTCTCCCAGCAAACTCATGAGCAAAATTTTTGGCCGCTCCTCTGTTTCAAGCCGCCATGGCCGCTGCCGCCCCATGCTCCACCTAGGCGGCTCCTCCTCCTCTTTTTTTCAAATCGATGCGCAAGGTCTCGCTCCAGCTTCCTCTCGATGCTCTCCCTCTGTCCGGCAGCAGCCTCGTCGGATTTTCGAGGAGAACGAATGTGACGCGCCACTCTCGAGACTACATCGTGTAAACGTACCAATCCCCGGAACAGTAGTTGGTACACACATAGATGATAGAAATCCGATACAGCAACCTTTATTGATTCCTCGTAGGGAAATAGCTAGGGGATACATGGTCCGGATTACATTCAAAGAGGTGGATAGACCAACCTCACATAAAAGAAAACACACTGAAAAGTATCATAAACTCCACAAGCAACATCTAGCAAAGGACGCGACCTACTCCTCATCCTCGTGGTATTCTACATCTTCGTCCGAACAAATAAGCAACGGGTGAGTACATAAGGTACTCAACAAGCTCTACCACTAGCAAGGGATATTATACATGCAATCTGGTTGTGGTCAAGGTAGGGCCGAGTTTTAGCGGAAGGCGCGGATGCAGGGCTCACTATAGAAACAAAGAGGTTCTTGAAGAAGAAAGCAATTTTATAATTTTAGTTGGTCGGACCTAGGGGAGATATTCATTGATCCCGATAGTTCCCATTCTTTTTAGATGAGCCTTCCGACCGAAGGTCATAACAGCTCCGGCACTTCGGGCCAACACCATTTCCAAAACTCACGGGCACAAGCCTACCCACTCACACATCAAGGGTTGTTATATTTGTGGCTAATCAACGAGAGCTCAAGATGTGGCGTGCCAATATATCGTGACAACGGTCATCCGGATAGTATTATACACTCTGCGGATGTTGGTACACTTTACCCACAAGCTATATGTTCTTAGTTACGGAACACATAACGCTGCCACCGCAACTAGACACGCTCACAAGTCCACCCCTAATGCCCGAGGAATCCGACGCGTATGACACAAGCATACCGTCCACCACATATGTGCCAAGTACTAGACTTCACCAATTAAACGATCCCTGGACCTTCGTCATCTACTACACCTAGTGGAACGTCCGGCTACGTAACCCAAGGTTTGGTGCACAATCCTGCCCATAACAGGTTCTATGGTTGTACACTAAATCACCAATTTGGGGTCCGAAGAACGGGTCCTTATATGGCCAGGCAAACACTTGTCCATCGGAAATGGACAGCACCTAATCATCAAGTACTCTACACCGGTACTAGGAGTTTCACCCACGGCCAGTAACATTTTCCACCCAACTTCACCTTAACACGGTTGGTCTAATCACCCACCCATCAACACACACAACCAAACTCATTTTCACACATTTTCAAAAATATGGTGTATGATGATACAAAGTAGCAGTTCCTAAGCATGATACTACTATATCATTAACAGAGTTAACAATACAATCTAGGTTGATTCTGGTGTTCTAATGGCAATCAAGGATATAATGTTCATATCTATAGTGACTTGAACATTATCATACAACAATTGGGCTCTAATAAAATATTTGCAAGGAATAATACATATAAGAGTAGCTTTCTAAATAGGTGCGAGAATTAGAAGAGTAATAGGATCAATTATGATCAAGGAATTGATAGATCTTGCCCCTTAAGGCATCCTCGAAGTCTTCTTCGTAGTCGGGGTCCTTGGGCTCTTGCTCTGGTTCTCCTCGTCTATGGACGAGCGTTAGAGTACGTAAGCTACGTCACATAAAATAATGAAGGCAAAAAGTAATAACAAGGAAAAACCAAATAAAATGCAGTGAAGAGGAAGGCTCCAGGGCCTAGGGTTTGTTACAATGATTCCAACGACGTTAGAATCACCTAAAACGGAGCTACGGTTGAAAAGTTACGACTTCGGAAGTTCTAGGGGAGTTTTTGTAAAATGGCTAGGTTTTGTGTAAAAAGATAAATTAATTTGGTCGGGTCGGGGACCAAATTAATTTGGTCGGGTCGAGGACCAAAGTGGAGGGGCTAAAATACAAAAATGCACTTCCGGTCGGGTTAGGGACCTATTTGTAATTTTTAGAAAACTTAGGGGGCTTTTGTAAAAATCTAGGGGCTCTTATTAATATTGGAAAAAGGCCAGGGAGATTTATGTAAAAGTGTATTTTCTCGGGAATTATTTCCTTATAGGAAATTCCGTGGAATAGGTCCACGGGACCTATGGACCAGTGTCGGTGGCTTGGTCCACCTGGTCCACGATGGACCGACGAGCGGCGCGGCTTAGGGGCTTGCCGGAATCACGGATTCTGGTAGCCGGAGGCAGCCCATGAGGGGGATTAGGGTTTGCCGGCGGCAAGGGGATAGTGGCGGAGCCGGCGAGGGGTTGGTGACACGGGCGGCGCCGGACGGGGATGTGCACCGGCCGCCGGAGGCTCCGGCGGCGGTGGCGAAAGGAGGGAGTGGTCGCATGGCGTGGTTTTGGAGGGGGAAAGGGGCTAGGGGGATGCGTGGGCACATGGCGGGGCTGGCTGGTGCCATGGCTCGAGCGAGGGAAGGCGAGAGATGGCCGGGCGACGGGAGGAGGAGGTAGGAACGGGCGGCGACTAATGGCGGAGCGAAAGAGGGAGGGGAAGGGAAAGTCGGGAGGGCGAGCTTGCCTTGTGCTGCTCCGGGTGGGGGTTGCGGCAAGCGAGAGAGGAAGGGGGAGCCTTTTATCGGGGGGGAGCGACGCGGGTGGCGATGGCGGTAGCCATGGCCGTGGCGGCCTGGCCGGCGTTCGCGGGGAAGGGCGGCGGGGCCGTGTACGGAGCGCTTAGCGAGCGCGGCACGACGGGTGAGGTCCTCGGGTCGGCGGAAGCCGACGAGTGGCCTCGACCGCCGGCCGGAAGCGAGGCGAGGCCGGGAAGGGGAGGGGCCGGTACGGCGTTGTTCGAGAGCACGACGTGGTGACCAAGAGGATAAAGGGAGGGGGTGAGGCCAAATAGGGGTGGTGGCTTGGGCGGGGTACGGATGTGGCGCCGCACGCGGGAGCTCCGGAGGGGGCGGCGGTAGCGGAGGTGGGGGACGGGCGCCGGGGTGGCGAGGCGGGGACGCGCGGCGCTCTGCGCGTGCGGCGCGGGGAAGGGGACGAAGGGGTGGGGCTAGGGGGAGCCGGGTTGGGCCGGAGTGAGGGAAGTTGGGCCGGGCGAGAGAGATTGGGTAGGGGCGGCCAGACAGGGGTTTGATTCCCTTTTCTATTTTCTAAGTCCATTCCCTTCACTCCATAAATCCATATAAAATTAAATAAAGACCAAATAAATTCAAATAAACCAAAATAAAGTGAGACAAAATAAAAGTAAGGCAAATAAAATAGAAACAAACAAGTTTGCAAGCTTTATGATTTTATTTAAAAATTCTAGGTGTTATTTTCCCTATAGATGTAATTAGGTTTTCATTCCTAGCTATTTTCGAAAATTGTTTTTCCTGAATAAAATGAAATGATTTATTTGGTGGGTTTTATTTTGGCCGAAAATTGGGGTGTTACAACGAAGGCCGCCGCCATTGGAATCCGCCACACCGCCGACAAGACTCCACCTCCGGCCTTCCTCGTCGACTTCCTCCTCGAAGCCGGCAATTTCCACACTTAGGTGGTGCTCCTCGGCCTTGTTCCCCATCATTTCGTGCTTTGTGCGCCATGTGCCACGTAACCGAACCCGCCCCTGCTCCCGCCACCGCCGCTCCGGTCATCGCTGACGGGTAGCGACGCCACGAGTGCTCCCCGTCGCGAGTCAAGCCGTTAGGCACCGGTCCCACGTCCTCTAGTGCAGCACAGCATCCTACGACGAGCACACAAGCGAGCTTCGGCTGTGCTCCGGCGAGCCTGGCTGCGTGTGTGCCTCTCCCTTTTAAAAATGCCCGATGGCAATATCGTAAATACATCCAAACTTTGCTAAATATTCAAAAATCGATCTCACAAAATAAAAGTCAAATAATTGCAAACTCAATTTTGCTGGATTCAAAAAAATATCCTCCTTTCAAAAATTAGGATGAGCACCATAGTTTGTAATGGTTTCATGTCTAAAAATCCCGAAAGTTGGAACCCTTGTAAGCTTTATAAATTAATAAATAAATCTATATAAAAGCTCTGGATATGAAACTTGGTCAATACGTTCCACATGGTATACATGAAGTTTCTGCACAAGCAGATCTCCATTTGTTGCATATTTGTAAAGTTATAGCATCATTTCTATTTCGGTAAATGTTTTTTTCAAAAAAAATCTATTAGGTATTTCTTCATGAGACTTTGCATGACTGTTGTTTATTACTTAATACACTCCTGTAAAATCCCATGTTAAAGTTTGAAGTATGTTTTCGCTGTTGAAATGCTTGTTCAATAAATAGACTAGGAATTTACTTGAATAAGTGCCTTTTATGCATAATGTCTTTTATTTATTGCTAAATTTCTCTCTGGTACTGTTCATCCAGCATGTTTAGGTCCTTAATGTCAGTAAGTTTGAATGCTTATCATCATGTGCTCATGTTTCATATTTGTCTTATGGTATTTATGCCTATACATACGATAATAGAAATGATTCTATTTGTGTCTTAAGTCAAAAATGAACTCCCTAATGTTTTGCTAAATATATTGACTCTGCAAGTTGATTTAAATGTTACCACAGCAAGCATGACACCTTTGCCATGTTAATCAACAAATTATTTTAGGTTCATGCTAGCACTTAGGAAAGCCTAGGTTGATTTCCTTTTATTGTAGTGCATGATTAACTTATTAGGAGTTGATGAAGGAGATACATGGTTATGTTTAGCTTAGCAATACAAGGCACTCTTATTCCTATGATGAGCATCATGTCATCATACCACATTATTCATAAAGTTCCATGAACTCCTTGTATTCTTTTATGCTTATGCATTGCATTTCATTCCAATAGGCAACGACGTTGAAGTGACCATCCCGAGAGGACAAATGTTGAAGCCTACATAACTACGTGTTTATCTTAAAGCTTGTCCAAATATGATTCCAATTAAACATTATTGTGTAATTTTGCATGCCATGCCCTCATATTCTCTTGCAAGAAACAATGTCTCATTGAAGAGATCCATTTCCCTGCCATTTACTGGCTTCCTATGCATGAGTGCATGAATATGTTCCAGAATCATCAGTATTGTGTGAATTGTGAAAAGCTAAGTCTAAAAATTGTTGGCCTTATTCGCACTATACTATTAAATTGCAAGTAAAAATGTGTGTTATATAATGTGTATAAGCCGCTTGTTATAACAAGTAAAAGTATTTGCAGGGAGCACTAAGAGCACCTCAAAGAGGCTAGCCAAAGCCGTATCTTATTCTAAATGTAGCTATTATTTCCAGAAAAACGCTTCCAACAGTCTCGCTACACCGTATCAGAAAATAGCTTCTCCCTCATCCCGCGTTTCTCACGAGCTATCCATGGCGAGGTGCCGCGGCTCGCCAAAGCATCTCCTGCGCGCAAGGTGGGCGTTCTCGCGCGATTTCTCCCGCGCCTGGCTTTGCGGAGGCCTCATCCGCGCACGCGTCAAGTTATTCCCCCCCCCCTGAACGAGTGCTGCCGCCCCCTTCTTCCTCCTTCATCGACTCCCTGTCCCTGCCGCCTACAAGCCGTCGGTTGCTCTATAACCATCGCCTTGCAAGGATGTCGATCCCTCCTCGTCGCGCTACCCTCTAGAGCCAAATCGGTGCTGACAAGCCGGCTCATCCCCGGAGATCCATGCCTAGGGTAGGGCTATCCATACCATATCCTCAATTTTTTGATGCCCCAGATCGTCTGTCATGGAGGGGAGGACGCAATTGGAGTCGAGGGTTCATCGAGGATGGATTTACTGCGCCATCGAGTTATTCCTCCGGTTGGATCGGGTGGCCGTCTGCCGCCGGTCGTCGTCCCTGATTCCGGGCTTGTCAATGATGAGTTCTCTGCAGGTACGAGTTTACTTATGCAAAATTTGTAATTATAGTTTACATACACAGATCCTTTAGTGTAATGCCTGTGCTAGGAATAATGTTGTGTATCAAGAGATGGGGAGAGGTTGAGACTACTGTACGTGATAGGTATAATTGTGTGTTGCTTGGTGTGGAGCCTGAACATTGACACTATGGATCAGGTTTCTACTGCTGTGAGTGTATTGCTTTGCTACATTTGAGATCCTATGATGTTTCAGATTGGTGTTTATTGGTGGATGCAATTTTGTTGATTGTAGAAGGTAATTTTGTAGGTTGTAGAAGGTACAAGATCAAAATAGATAATTTTATTTAATTGTTATTGTACTCTAATAGGTTTATATTATAATTCTCAGAACCTGCCTTTATAAATGAAATACTGCTTGATAAGGATTTTGATATTGTCTGTAAAGAACAGGGGTGATGACCTCTGATGATCTATGTTTCAGAGTAGTGATGCTGCATAAATCGATTTCTTGTTCAAACTCTATCTGTAAATGTTATTATACTAGAACCACCATTAGAACTCTATGCATAAATTGATTGCAGAGTAGTGATGCTGCATAAGTGTTGTTATAATGAAACATATCAAGGATACTTGCCTTTAAATTTGTTCTATTTTCAGGTTGGTGTACATATTAAATTTGTCTCCACCTGCACTGAATACTAAACGAAATAATTCATAATTATTCATGAGGCAGCTCATAATGTACAAACACTTCATGGTCAGGCGTCCTGAATGATGTACTTGGGAAAAGGGTGACTTGGCCATGTTCTTGTGTTACTGAAAGGCCTAAATCCTTGCAGCTGTTCTGAAGTTTGTTTTTTGTTTCAGTTTCAGAAAAGGGTGATTTGGCCATGTTCTTCTTTTTTAGCCATGTTTAGTTCATAGTGATTGCAATTTTTTTATCTATCTTTGAATTCATCACTGTGGTTAGGTAAAACTGCATGTTAGCATGTGGTTGCTCATTTGCTATCTCTGATTTTTTTGTCAGTCCATACTCAGTAGTTAAAATGCTGAGAAAATTTCAAAGGTGCATGCTACTGTAATAAGTAAGAAAAAAGGGCCTAACTTTGTACTTTGTTTGAGTATCCAGATGATTAGTAGTACTACTCAAAATGATGCATTGTATTTATTTTTCTACTCTTGCTTGTGTTGCTCCAATCCTGACAATCTGGTTCAACTTATGGATAGCCACACTCACTGATCAATTCTGCCTCTTTATACTATGATTGCTATTGTTGCCTGATATTTTCTGAATTAATTCAATATGCAGATGCCATGAACTCAGGGTCATATTTCAGTAACCTAATGTCAAGTGGGTTCACTGACCCATTGGGTTATGCTCCTGGAGAACCTGTTGACACCACACATGCTTATGACACCACACATGATGATGACACTCCACATCCTGATGACACCCCACATCCTGATGACACCCCACATCCTGATGACACTCCACATCCTGATGGCATAGGAACCAAGACCATGGACCAGCAACTGCAAAAGGATATCATAAGAAAGGCAAAAATTTTAGTGTTGATGAGGACCTACTTCTTGTTTCAGCTTGGTAAATGTGACAATGGATCCTACTCAAGGAGTTGATCAAACACGTACCACATATTGGAAAAGAATTCATGATTACTTCCATCTGAACAAGAAGTTCTTCTCTGATCGATCACAAGGTTCTCTTATGAATCGTTGGTCTGGCATACAACATGATGTGAGTGCCTTTTGTGGTTGTGTTACCAGGATCGAATGTAGAAATCAAAGTGGTTGTTCTATTTATGACAAAGTTAGTTGTAATCTATGCATTATCTTTGCTGGTTTCCTGTACAATATTCATGCTTTTCAAAACAGGTACTAGTGTATGATGCCCTGTGCAATGTTCAAGGATGGAGATAAGACCAACAGGAATTTTCCATACATGCATTGTTGGAAGGTACTCAAGAACAAGCCCAAGTGGATGGAGAGGCGCAAGCATGGCAGCACTCCACATCGTGGAGGCAAAAAACAAAAGACATCAGCAGATGGAAGCCCTTCAGCACCTGCACTTGCACTAGTAGGAGGCCATGGAGCTGGTGGTCAACCATCAGAAAGTGCACAAGGGAGACCTACAGGGAAGGAAGGAGAAGGAGAAGGAGAAGGAGAAGCAGAAGTTACGGCATCGGGCAAGCCTGGAAGCAATGGAGTACCTTGTGGAAAAGAAGAAGGAAGCAGATGTTGTGGAATTGAAGAAAGAAGAGAGGTGCAAAAAGGCCTTTGCCTTGCAGGAACAGAGGATCAAGATTGAGAGAGAAAGAGTGCAGATCAAAAGGCAACTTGAGGAAGAGAGAATCATGAACATTGACATGTCTACTCTGAACTACAAGCAACAACAGTACTATCAAGGGCTCCAGGATGAGATTTTGGCTAAACGTCTAAACAACTAGCTAGATTTTGTCTCAATGTTCAATTTGTCGTTCTGGTTTTTGTTTCTGTCAGTCATGTGAGTTGTGTGTCGTCCTGGGTTCACAAATATGGTGTTATGTGTAGTCTGTCATGGAGTTATGTGAGTTCTGTGTTACTAAGATGAATTTTTTACCTAGTTTAAAAGAATATGGACATCTCAGAATTATTTTGAAAAATATGCCTTGTTCTTGCTTAAAGTATCTCCGTAGACTGGTTGTCATTGTTCTCTACTTGTGTATATCATTCTGTGGCAGGAAATTATTAAATGCATTGTTGGTGACCATTGTGCATGAAAAATCTCTTTAGTACACACTTAAAACACCAGAATAGGTCCTGAAAGCTGAAAATTGTTTATTACACGATATTATCCAAAATAATATATTGTGCTAGCAAGTAAAAAACAATATCTGAAACCATATTTATTACACACTAGAAACTTAAATCACTCCATACTAATATTCTTGTATAAATCCGGATGATTTTGCCACAAGTGCTCAATAAGGTCTGTTTGAAGTTGAGTGTGGGTTTCCTTGTTCTTGATTTTCTTGTAATTTTCCATAAACGCAGCAAGTTCAGGTGCATCTTTGTGGGATTCTTCCAACTTGTCTCCCATGAAATCATAACTGGTCGAATCCATATTATAGTCCTCTCTCTCATCCTCAACAATCATGTTATGCATAATTATACAAGTTATCATTATATTACCGAGGAAATCCTCATCCTACAAACGAGCTGACCCTCGAACAGTAGCAAAGCGAGATTCTAAAAACCCAAATGTGCGCTCCACATCCTTTCTACATGCTTCTTGAGCTTTGGCAAAATATTTCTTTTTGTTACCTTGTGGCTCGTGTATGGTCTTCACAAATATAGCCCATGAAGGATAAATACCATCTGCTAGATAATAATCCATTGTGTAATTATTTCCATTGATATTATAATTTACTTCTGGACCTTCACCTTCAGCAAGCCTTGCAAAAATTGGAGATCGTTGAAGCACATTGATGTCATTGTTTGAGCCTGGCATCCCAAAAAATGCATGCCAAATCCATAGATCTTGAGAGGCGTCTGCTTCTAATATAATGGTTGGCTACTTTTTGTGGCCCCTGTACATACCGTGCCAAGCAGTAGGACAATTTTTTCAAGTCCAATGCATGCAATCAATAGAACCAAGCAAGCCTGGAAAACCTCTGCTCTCATTAATTGCAAGTAACCTAGCGGTATCCTCTTCGTTAGGCAACCTCAAATATTTGGATCCAAATACCTCAACAACAGCACTTGTAAATTTTCGCAAACATTCTAGAGCAATACTCTCACCAATACGCACATACTCATCTGTAGCATCAGCCGCTACTCCATAAGCTAGCATACGAAATACCGCCACCACCTTCTACAAGCAAGATAATCCTAGTGTACTAGTTGCATTTCTCTTTTGTATGAAGTAATCATCATGTTCTTCAACAGCATTCATTATACGCAGAAAAACATGTCATCTCATTCGAAATCTGTTCAAACATAAAATTATTTAGCCATACCATAACCAACGGTGAAAATATTTTGCAAGCATAAATAACGTTAAATACTAACCTTCGTCTGAAATATTCTGGACCAAAAGTAGGATTCTCTGTAAAATAATCTCGATAAAGCAAGAAGTGCCACAAGTACCGTTCTCGATCCAATGTAGCATGTCCCATGATAGAACCACGATGAAGTGGCTCATTGAGAGCCTCCTTTGCTATTATCTTTGCAGCGTTGTAAGAAAAATCATCTTCATCAGCTAACGATGAATCAATCAACTCATTCATAATAAAATCATTGAATTCGTCATCGGAATCCATACTGTATAAAAGAGAGAGATATGATCAATCATCCACATGTAGCATACATATCAATGAAAACCAAGAAACAGTAAACTAATCACATGGACAAAACCTCATCTTCATAACGTTTTGTTGCAGGAGAAGTTGGAAACAGATAACTATACGGACCATCGATCCAAATTATTAACCTAGCTAAATATTTTTTATTCTCACTGTGAACAAGACGACAGCACATAAACTCTACTGCACGACACGACAAAGGTAACGATACATCTCGACTATAATTGGATGACGGACGTGATGGTGATGACTAAAACAAGGAATCAGTGATAACGTACCGAATCGGTGAAGGATTGGCCGTGCAGTCTTCAATCGATCTTTCACACGCGCAGCTCGATTGCGGATCGCGTCAGTCTTCAATCGACCGGCGACTCCTTTTCCCGCTCAGCCTTCAATCGACTCAGTCTTCAATGGATCATTGCGGAGGCGACTGCACGCCTCGCTCCTTCTCGCGCGCTGATCGCTCGATTGCCGATCGCGTCGACTGCGGCAGTCAGCGTCGACTCGGTCGCGGTACGCCAAACAGATCAAGCGATCGCCATTCGCAGTAGACTCAGACTCAGTCGCGGTGGCCCAGCAATTGGATCGTTGGTTATCTGTTGGCCCGAGTAACGAAAATGGGACCCACCAAATGACGTGGCTAGATTTAAAAATCGATATGGAATCAATTTTAGCTAGGCTGTTGGTTTCAATGGTAGTTTTTTGGTGTTTTCTATTTTACAGTCCTAGCTAAAAGAAGTAAATTTAGACTTTATTTTTGCTAGCCTCTTGGAGGTGCTCTAATAGGTAGTCACAATTGCATTGCCAAAACAGCGACAATAAACCAAAAGAAAAGGTAATACTCCTCCATTTTCTTTTTCTTAATTAACGTTAGGACAGCCGATTTAGTACAAATTCACCTTATGTGCTGGTATCCTGCAGCTGAACTGTGCGTGTAGTCCTCTTTACTGGCCTGCATTCTATATATTTTGCTTAGTTGAGTTCTCCGGTACAAGGCATCTCATCTAGATAGAATGCTGACGGCATGCCTGAAGCTTACCAAGGTATGCTCAGAGCATTTGAGCAGTCTCTAACATTCCAAGAATGAATGAATACATGACAACATGTACCCGGCTAAAGATCAAAGCGTTCATAGGATGTTCTTTGTTACATAAATGAAACTTATATAGGAAGTCTTATCTTATTCTGCGCAAAAAGAAAAGGCATGGAAACATGCTCAAACACGCTCAGAGAGACAACATGTACTCCACCAGACTGTCGATGGCCAAACTAGCTGGCCCTCCTTCCGCAGCACAGCGGTGTGCTTCCATCTTCAGAAGGCGCGCCCTCTCCAGCCGCAGATCCACACCTTCTTCCCCAGCCATCATCAGTCTTGTAATAGCATTTGCAATCTTGGCCCTATCCATCACCTCCCACCTCCAACCCAACACCCCACCTGTGCGTCACGTACCTGGTAGTCACCGTCTGGTCCGCGTAGCACGGCTGCGCGAGCACGGGCACCCCTTCGCAGACGGTCTCCATCATCGAGTTCCACCCGCAGTGCGTCCAGAACCCGCCGATCGCCGGGTGCGCCAGCACCTCCTCTGCGGCGCCCACGCCACCACCTTCCCGTTCCGTCCCACGGCGTCCTCGAGCGACGGCGGTAGCACGTGCTCATCGGCGCCGCCGCGGAGGAGCCCGGGGCGGAGGACCCACAGGAACGGCACGCCGCTGCCGGCGAGCCCCGCGGCCATCTCCTCGAACGTGGCGCGGTCGATGCGCGCCACGCTGCCCAGGCTCACGTACAGCACGGAGCGCGGCGGGTGCATGGCCAGCCACGCCAGGCAGCTGCGGTCCGGAGCGTGGGATCCGTGGGCCGCCGGGGCCGGGGACAGGAGGTGGAGTGGGCCCACGGCAAAGGCCGGGCGGGAGAGGTCCGCCTGGATCTTGGACAGCTCCGGGCCCTCGATGGCGTCGAAGGTGTTGATCACCACGCCGGCGGATGAAGCGCGCATCGCGTCGGCGACGAGGGTGATGAACCAGAGCACGGTGGCCTCGTTGCTGACGTCGGACTGGATCAGGTCCCGGACGCGGAGCGGGTCCAGGCCCGGTACCGGCTCGTCCAGCATTTCTCCTGCAGGATCATCGATCAGTTAATACTTAATACCCAGCCTCATCATCTATTTTCAATTTTCATGTACCGAGAAAAATATATGCCGATTGTTAATTTCATCGACGCCGGTATTACTAAAAGTTTACAGAGGTTTTCAAAGCTTGCCTTTGACGGGGAGGTAGCCCTCGGCGCGTAGCCGCGGCGTGGCGAGCATGCTGAGGAACGTGGCGGCGCCGTCGGCGCGCATGGCGAACGCGGGCACGCCGGCGCGCTTGGCCGCGCCGAGCATCGCGTACCACTGCCCGTCCACCACCGCCGCGCAGGTACTGCCCGGCTCGCGCAGCAGCAGCGCCTCGACGGCGGCCTGGAACGGCGCTTCGCAGACGGAGTTGAGCCCGATCATCTGCTCCACCATGTCGGCGGTGTCGACGACCTCGCGGGGAATGGACTCGCCGATGGAGACGAAGGTGAACTCCGGGTGGCGCGCCGGGTCCGGGGCGTTGAAGTCGGTGTGGAGGACGGTGACGCCGAGGCCACGCGCCTGGAGGAGACCGGCGAGCTGCAGCATGGGGGTGATGTGGCTGGGAAACGGGAACGGGAACATCACGACGCAGCGGCCGGAGAAAGATTGTCCGTCGCCAGCCATTGCTGAGCTTGGCAAGGTCTCAGGCTGCGTCAGTGAGAGGGCAAGCTGCTTCCTTGTGGGCGTTCTTGGCAAGCAGCAGCGTGAACTTGAATGGGTTCCACGAACTTCAGGCACGTCAGGCGTGAGCTTGTGTTGTCCTCACCCTGCCAAGTGCAACTGAAAGCAATCATTGCTTTTGGTTTTTAACAATGTGAAGAAAGTTTTGTTTCAAGCTCTGGTTCACACGAGAATTCTCTGAATTGCGTCGAATCTTTGCCCCCACAATGTCTTGGCCATGGTCACTTACTTTATTTGGACGCCAGCACGGCAACAGATGATGAAGTAAGTTGACCACTCGTTCCACGATTAATTAGGTGTTCTGGGAACGAGTGACACATGCATCGCATCATTTTGCAGGATGCGAGAGGCTGAGGGCAATATATCGAGAGAAGCAACAATTTCTTTGACACGAGGATGGCATGGCATGCTCACAGTGGTTTCTTTGACAAGACTAGTCTGCTAATGCCACTTCAAGAAGGTATCATTTTGTTATAAAAAAGGTATCATTTACTATGGATCATGCTCAGCTAACGCACTTCGCATCGGCCCAGGAAATGAGATTAAGTAGCATTAGAAACTTTCCTTAAATTTGCTCTACAACAACAAAGCCTTTTATCCCAATCAAGTTGGGGTAGGCTAGAGATGAAAGCCATAGAAAACACAAAAAGGAGAGACCAGAAGGAAACACAAGATAAAAGGTAGAGATAAGGAGGGTAAGCAAGAAGAAAGAAAAAGATTACAAAATCAAAATTTAAATCATACGATTACTTTTGCAGCTGAAACATGTGGCACATGTCAGAATTTCGCATAACAAAATCTCAATGTTGGCTCCTGCATGTTGTGCCAACAATATGAAGACTGATAAGAAATTAGACACATAATTTCCTTTCCACATGTCACATGCCCATAGGCTTGCTTAGAAGTTCAGCAAATATTAAAACCAAAAAGTATGACATAGTGTTTAACCACAAAATAGAGTTACATCTTGCTTCACATTTTAGGCTGATTTCCAAGAAGCTGACCCACCAAATTAGTCACCTGAAGAAATAATTAAGAACAAACAGTGAGAAATAGACAATCTGAAGTTCTGAACCGAAAGGAAAAGGAGTTCCAGATTCCTGAAATCCAGCATTCCATGTCATTTCAAAGAAAATATTAGTTCCAGCGTTTCACAGTTTTAAAGTTAGTTCATCCTTGGCTATTAGCTCTTCACTAATAAAAATATGTAGACTGCAGGAAGCAAGATGGTATTAAATTATAGCCATAAGAACAGAAACAGACTTGCCTGCCAATACTTTGAGACACATCGATCAATACAGCTGTTCTCACCCATGTTGAGCTCCGCTTCTTTATGCCTGGAGAAAAGGAGTAATAATGTCAAAATTAACATTATTTTAAGTTTATGAACTCAGTCAAACCATATGAATGCAGGACATCATTTTCAACGTTGGGAGGTGTTCTCTGATAGTTGAATATATTAAAGTCATTTTTTCCAATGTTAGAATCTGTTCCATGACACTTGTATTGAGCTTAAATCATATTATTATCTTCATATCACAAAATAGTATACAGAACCACATACGAAATGCTTGATTATCTTAACATAATAATCCACATAGAGAAACATGGTTGCGCAAATTAGAGAAAACTGAAAAATAATAGAAAACGTGATGAGTACCTCTTCTCGATGCACTTGTCAAAACATGTCTGTGTAAGCCTACATCAAGTGAAACAAATATGAATGTCACACACAAATTGCCATATATTAGTCGATCCCTACTGCAATCACTTCGCATAAGAAAAAAAGCCCTCAGTAGTAAAGGATATGTCAGGCAGAACTAAAAATATTTGGCTGAAGGAGACAAAGACCACTGTGTCAGGCAGAATTAAACTAAATCCAGTGATATAAGTACAAAACTGAAGTACACTTTGTGCAAGTGTCTTAAAAAGCCCGTAGTAGTGAAAGATAAAACCAAATATAAATAAAGTTCTAGAGTCACTCACCGGTTGAAAAGATCTACCCTATATTCCATCTCCTTCTCCGCCAATCCAAACATCTATTGAGAAACAAACAAAGAAAGATCTCAGAAAAACGTCAGTTATAGTATAAATGAAAAAATACTAATGTCATCCAATACATTAAGCACTAACAGAAAAAGGATAGAATGCTCGTTAGTAAAGAGAAATATAAAGTGAACAAAAAAAGTGTTTCAGAGCAATCAACAGTCAAAATGCTACTCATTCTTAAGCATAGCTAAAATCTGTAGCGATATTGCCAAGTAGCAAATTACATAGAAGACAACCATGCACATGCAATAATTTGCTAGCATGCTTGAATGATTGTCACTTGATAATATAATACAACATTATGAAAAGCTCAATAAATGTGTTATCCCACCACTTATGTTCAGGACTAGCATAAGCGTTAGCATCACAGCAGAACTACCTTGGAGCGCTGCTATTCAATAAAAAAACATCATAATGAAACAATAAATCTATAACCCATCCAACCCTTGGTCTCATTAGTTAAGAGAAGGATAAAAGTGAATCAGAAAATGTTTGAGAAGAAAATAGGCATTAGGCATTCTAGTTGCTGTCAAAATGCTACCCATTCTTGGGCATAACTAAAATCTATAACAATATTGCCAGGTACAAATTACATAGAACATAACGATGCACATCAAATAATTTGCTAGCATGCTTGAATGATATTGTCAGTTGACAATATAATACAACTAATAACATTGTTAAATGCTCAATAAAGTGTTCTCACGCCACTTATGTCCGGGACTAGCATAAGCTTTAGCATCACGGCAGAACTACCTCGGAGTTCTGCTATTGGATGAAAAAAATAAATCAAATGAAAAAATAAATCTAAAACTATTGAGACTTAATCATAGCTACACGAAGTGATAACGAGGCTCGGGCATATATCTTGCGCAAGCCACCTACTTTCCAACAGTATGGCTGATGGCTTGCCTCGAAGACTTAAATCGTATTTGGACAAAGTAATCTGGAAAATATCGCCACTGGCATCCTACGAACTAGAATTTATAACCAGAAAATGTTGGACACACCTGTTCCTTCTGCATGTTCGTCGGCGCTCCATTCGCGGCCATCGCTGCAGGTCACTTCAGGAAATCAAGCACGCAGCAAGTAAGCTGGGAACCGGATGAGCCCGGCGTCGAAAAAATCTAACAAAACAACGGAAGAGGGGGAAAATATGAAAGCAGGGCGCCTTACCGGCTCGATCCGGGGCACGGAGTTCTGTCGCGGAGAGAATTGATGGGGTCACCGGACGCGGGCGACAGATCGCAGCGGCAGCTAGGGTTCTGCGAGGTGGAAGGGGAACAGAGATAAACGAAGAGGTTTTGTTTGGAGATGGAGGTACCCGTATTGGGCCTGCAAGGTGCACGGAGAGGCTTTCTTTAAAATGGGCCCCCAAGGCAAGATTCGCGTAATTGTACAATCTTCGTTAACAGGCTCAACTGTATTTAATCAATGTTGTCTACTGTCCTTAAGTTTCGATATGAAAAAGGACATCCGAAAATTTATAGCAGTTTTACGATCCACAAGACAGTACTGCCAGTAAAATACTATAGTAGTTCTTTTGAAAGTAGTATGGTAATTACAAATTCAAAATTGAATTTCAAAATTCACAAAATATGAATTCAATATTTCAAATTTAAGAAAATTTAAGTTGGAAATTTACGAAATTTTAAATTCACGAAATTTAAAGTTGAAATTCAAGTAATTCAATTTCTAAATGAGTGAAATTCAACTTATAAATTTAAGAAAGTTCAAATTCACGAAATTCGAATTCAGATTTGAAATTTCATGAATTTGAATTCTTTTGAACTTTCAAAAAATCACAAAATTCGAATTAAATTTTTCCTCAAAATTATGCACATATTACTACTGTTTACTTTTTTTCCCAAAAATACCCCGGTCATCAAATCGTTAATACTTCACCAGTATTACAACTGGTAGTAATTACTAAGTATACTACTAGTAATTAATGATAGTAATGTGTACCATAAAAGTGCTTAAAATTTACTGCAGCTGTGACGCATGAGCATCATCAAGCTGAGTTAGATCACATCGACTTGTAGATTTGTGGCGATATGTCAGCGTGCATTTCCTAGCACCTAAAGCTTATTTTTGCACAGTGGCACCTAGTATTCGGATTAGAATATGAATATTTATTTATTTTGGTCTCCGTTTTGCACAACACCTTTGGTTCTCTTGCTGGTGCTGCCGGATGGAGGAGTATTTTTATTCTCTGTACTGGGTGCCACACAGCAAAATGCTGACATGCTAAACGTTAAAAGAAAATAAGCTAAGCTACTACCGCCGGACATGGCAGGCCACATAGCTCCTCTTCCTGAATTATGAGCCAAAAAATTGCACAATGCAGATAAGCCGTTTGTGGACGCCACGAGCCTCGCTTACCAATACAAGAACTCAAAACCTGAGATGCCACCAGAGATCGGCCGTACGCGCGCTGCACCGGTCACAACACACAATTCGTCACATATTTTGCTATGGCATCAGTAGGCTTCGGCACGGTGGCCCCGGCGGTGGCACCGCCGGCCAGGAGCCACCTGGGCCGGAGCACGGCGCGGCCGTCGTCCACGCACGTTCCGGCGGCGACGAAGAGCGTCGCGGTGAAGGCTGAGGAGCAGAAGGGGCTGTTCGACCTCATCTTCGGGCCAATGTTCAAGGAAGAGCAGCTGCTGGAGACGGACCCCGTCCTCAACAAGGTCGAGGGAAAGGTCCCCGCGCCGAGGAAAACTGCCGGCGCGCCGGCCAAGAAGGTGGTCGCCGGCGGCAACGGCGGGTTCAGCTTAGGCGGGCTCTTCTCCAAGAAAGACTGAAAGGGTGAATGTTTATCTGTAAATTTATGGTCTTGTTGCGTGGCGCTTAACATATGGAATTTCCATGCGACGTTATGCGTGGGCGTGATCATTTTTATCACTTTTTGCCTTGCTTGGAGGCCCTCTGAATGCATGGGCTAAATAGGAGAGTGTTTCAAATCGAAGAGCCACAGCCTATATATCATCTCTAGTATTCCCAAGCGTATGGAAATATCAGTATGTAGTATTCCCACCAGTATATTACTATAAATTGAACAAAACATTTGTACTGCATTTAGTGCAAATTGCAAAGCGTCATATAACGAAACTAAAGAAGTGCTTCAGCACAACACAACTGCTGCTAACCTTGTCATTACACAATTAGCAATTCATTATTGTACCATATAACCTTCAGGATAGACAGATGCAACGCTACAAGATGATCAGCTATTCAGATCACTATCTCTTGAACTCTCTTCTTGCATGGAGACCATGCGCATGCTGCAGCCTCCGCACTTCACAGTTCATCATGTAACTGTAGTGAGGTGGTAGATGTGACCTCCATGCAAGAACCTTAAATTTCCCACAAGGCGTAATCTCTCCCAAATATGAGATCTTCAATACTCAATATAGGAGTTTCACTTTGAGCCAGTATCTTGAGCAGAGTTTGTTTGGTAGTCATCAAGAATAACAAGATATTCAGAAGAATTTTTCTTCATATATACTGGCTCGACAACCTGCCAAGGATCAATGAACTCTGAACCGAAGAGAGAGAGATTCATCCGCTTGAACTCTTTGATGATTGCAAGAGCCATGCACCAGAAGTGATGGTTGAAATTTGCTTTCAGCAATCCGCTATGAAGGTGTGCACTGAAGAAACACCCATTCAGCTCCCGTGCAATCTCCATAGCAATAGATGCCAGTTTCTGGTGATCCTCGGTGTTTGTGAACCCAAACGTACGGACCTTGAAGAAGTACCAATATTCCTCTTGGGTGAAGAATTGCACTCATAAGGCTTGAGTTGTTCCGTACCTCACAATTGTTTCTGATCTGCTAGCGAGAATAATTTTACTTCCACTTGCAAGGTGATGTCTGCAGTCAGCGTATAATTCCTTCCATGTGCCCTCATCAATTTCCCTGGTTAATTCGATTACAAGCATCCTTTCTTCTTGAATGGCGCGGTTGTGATGCTTGATTACATCAGTCACTAAGTTGTTATTCTCTTTTCATCCTTTATACTGTCTTGGCTTACACACAATATTTTAGAGAAGTGGTTGCGCACTCTGTCGTCATTGCAAGCGTGCTCGATCATGGTGGTCTTCCCGACTTTCCCAGGGCCAACGATCGGTAGGACACCAGGGTATTCAGCACCACAAGCCTCTTCTTGTAACAGGAAATTCATTATTTGTTCCATCTCCATTTTGCATCCAAACATGCACTTGTCGAGAAGCAGGTAGATACAGTATGGCTGCTTGTACAGGGTAGGGCATCTGCTCAGGAACACTACAAACTCACTACCATCTCTAATGGCCATATATAGAGAGCTAAGTGTCTCATTGATCTCTTGTTCGAAGGAGGAGTTGGAACTACTGCCACTGTGGAAACAGAAACGCTTGGCAGGGTTGAAACTGGATGAAGTGAAGGAGAGACTCACAGCTTGGTGTTGATTCGCAGCTTGATCCTTGTGTGTTCGTCATCTGTAGGTG